>JANJGN010001237.1:0-169778 GCA_026770705.1 Isurus oxyrinchus | reverse complement strand
TGGGGCTGGGGCTGGGCTGGGCTGAAGGTGCAGGTAGCCCTCGCGGGGCTGGGGCTGGGCTGGGGCTGAAGGTGCAGGTAGCCCTCGCGGGGCTGGGGCTGGGCTGGGCTGAAGGTGCAGGTAGCCCTCGCGGGGCTGGGGCTGGGCTGGGCTGAAGGTGCAGGTAGCCCTCGCGGGGCTGGGGCTGGGCTGGGCTGAAGGTGCAGGTAGCCCTCGCGGGGCTGGGGCTGGGCTGGGCTGAAGGTGCAGGTAGCCCTCGCGGGGCTGGGGCTGGGCTGGGCTGAAGGTGCAGGTAGCCCTCGCGGGGCTGGGGCTGGGCTGGGCTGAAGGTGCAGGTAGCCCTCGCGGGGCTGGGGCTGGGCTGGGCTGAAGGTGCAGGTAGCCCTCGCGGGGCTGGGGCTGGGCTGGGCTGAAGGTGCAGGTAGCCCTCGCGGGGCTGGGGCTGGGCTGGGCTGAAGGTGCAGGTAGCCCTCGCGGGGCTGGGGCTGGGCTGGGCTGAAGGTGCAGGTAGCCCTCGCGGGGCTGGGGCTGGGCTGGGCTGAAGGTGCAGGTAGCCCTCGCGGGGCTGGGGCTGGGCTGGGCTGAAGGTGCAGGTAGCCCTCGCGGGGGCTGGGGCTGGGCTGGGCTGAAGGTGCAGGTAGCCCTCGCGGGGCTGGGGCTGGGCTGGGCTGAAGGTGCAGGTAGCCCTCGCGGGGCTGGGGCTGGGCTGGGCTGAAGGTGCAGGTAGCCCTCGCGGGGCTGGGGCTGGGCTGGGCTGAAGGTGCAGGTAGCCCTCGCGGGGCTGGGGCTGGGCTGGGCTGAAGGTGCAGGTAGCCCTCGCGGGGCTGGGGCTGGGCTGGGCTGAAGGTGCAGGTAGCCCTCGCGGGGCTGGGGCTGGGCTGGGCTGAAGGTGCAGGTAGCCCTCGCGGGGCTGGGGCTGGGCTGGGCTGAAGGTGCAGGTAGCCCTCGCGGGGCTGGGGCTGGGCTGGGCTGAAGGTGCAGGTAGCCCTCGCGGGGCTGGGGCTGGGCTGGGCTGAAGGTGCAGGTAGCCCTCGCGGGGCTGGGGCTGGGCTGGGCTGAAGGTGCAGGTAGCCCTCGCGGGGCTGGGGCTGGGCTGGGCTGAAGGTGCAGGTAGCCCTCGCGGGGCTGGGGCTGGGCTGGGCTGAAGGTGCAGGTAGCCCTCGCGGGGCTGGGGCTGGGCTGGGCTGAAGGTGCAGGTAGCCCTCGCGGGGCTGGGGCTGGGCTGGGCTGAAGGTGCAGGTAGCCCTCGCGGGGCTGGGGCTGGGCTGGGCTGAAGGTGCAGGTAGCCCTCGCGGGGCTGGGGCTGGGCTGGGCTGAAGGTGCAGGTAGCCCTCGCGGGGCTGGGGCTGGGCTGGGCTGAAGGTGCAGGTAGCCCTCGCGGGGCTGGGGCTGGGCTGGGCTGAAGGTGCAGGTAGCCCTCGCGGGGCTGGGGCTGGGCTGGGCTGAAGGTGCAGGTAGCCCTCGCGGGGCTGGGGCTGGGCTGGGCTGAAGGTGCAGGTAGCCCTCGCGGGGCTGGGGCTGGGCTGGGCTGAAGGTGCAGGTAGCCCTCGCGGGGCTGGGGCTGGGCTGGGCTGAAGGTGCAGGTAGCCCTCGCGGGGCTGGGGCTGGGCTGGGCTGAAGGTGCAGGTAGCCCTCGCGGGGCTGGGGCTGGGCTGGGCTGAAGGTGCAGGTAGCCCTCGCGGGGCTGGGGCTGGGCTGGGCTGAAGGTGCAGGTAGCCCTCGCGGGGCTGGGGCTGGGCTGGGCTGAAGGTGCAGGTAGCCCTCGCGGGGCTGGGGCTGGGCTGGGCTGAAGGTGCAGGTAGCCCTCGCGGGGCTGGGGCTGGGCTGGGCTGAAGGTGCAGGTAGCCCTCGCGGGGCTGGGGCTGGGCTGGGCTGAAGGTGCAGGTAGCCCTCGCGGGGCTGGGGCTGGGCTGGGCTGAAGGTGCAGGTAGCCCTCGCGGGGCTGGGGCTGGGCTGGGCTGAAGGTGCAGGTAGCCCTCGCGGGGCTGGGGCTGGGCTGGGCTGAAGGTGCAGGTAGCCCTCGCGGGGCTGGGGCTGGGCTGGGCTGAAGGTGCAGGTAGCCCTCGCGGGGCTGGGGCTGGGCTGGGCTGAAGGTGCAGGTAGCCCTCGCGGGGCTGGGGCTGGGCTGGGCTGAAGGTGCAGGTAGCCCTCGCGGGGCTGGGGCTGGGCTGGGCTGAAGGTGCAGGTAGCCCTCGCGGGGCTGGGGCTGGGCTGGGCTGAAGGTGCAGGTAGCCCTCGCGGGGCTGGGGCTGGGCTGGGCTGAAGGTGCAGGTAGCCCTCGCGGGGCTGGGGCTGGGCTGGGCTGAAGGTGCAGGTAGCCCTCGCGGGGCTGGGGCTGGGCTGGGCTGAAGGTGCAGGTAGCCCTCGCGGGGCTGGGGCTGGGCTGGGCTGAAGGTGCAGGTAGCCCTCGCGGGGCTGGGGCTGGGCTGGGCTGAAGGTGCAGGTAGCCCTCGCGGGGCTGGGGCTGGGCTGGGCTGAAGGTGCAGGTAGCCCTCGCGGGGCTGGGGCTGGGCTGGGCTGAAGGTGCAGGTAGCCCTCGCGGGGCTGGGGCTGGGCTGGGCTGAAGGTGCAGGTAGCCCTCGCGGGGCTGGGGCTGGGCTGGGCTGAAGGTGCAGGTAGCCCTCGCGGGGCTGGGGCTGGGCTGGGCTGAAGGTGCAGGTAGCCCTCGCGGGGCTGGGGCTGGGCTGGGCTGAAGGTGCAGGTAGCCCTCGCGGGGCTGGGGCTGGGCTGGGCTGAAGGTGCAGGTAGCCCTCGCGGGGCTGGGGCTGGGCTGGGCTGAAGGTGCAGGTAGCCCTCGCGGGGCTGGGGCTGGGCTGGGCTGAAGGTGCAGGTAGCCCTCGCGGGGCTGGGGCTGGGCTGGGCTGAAGGTGCAGGTAGCCCTCGCGGGGCTGGGGCTGGGCTGGGCTGAAGGTGCAGGTAGCCCTCGCGGGGCTGGGGCTGGGCTGGGCTGAAGGTGCAGGTAGCCCTCGCGGGGCTGGGGCTGGGCTGGGCTGAAGGTGCAGGTAGCCCTCGCGGGGCTGGGGCTGGGCTGGGCTGAAGGTGCAGGTAGCCCTCGCGGGGCTGGGGCTGGGCTGGGCTGAAGGTGCAGGTAGCCCTCGCGGGGCTGGGGCTGGGCTGGGCTGAAGGTGCAGGTAGCCCTCGCGGGGCTGGGGCTGGGCTGGGCTGAAGGTGCAGGTAGCCCTCGCGGGGCTGGGGCTGGGCTGGGCTGAAGGTGCAGGTAGCCCTCGCGGGGCTGGGGCTGGGCTGGGCTGAAGGTGCAGGTAGCCCTCGCGGGGCTGGGGCTGGGCTGGGCTGAAGGTGCAGGTAGCCCTCGCGGGGCTGGGGCTGGGCTGGGCTGAAGGTGCAGGTAGCCCTCGCGGGGCTGGGGCTGGGCTGGGCTGAAGGTGCAGGTAGCCCTCGCGGGGCTGGGGCTGGGCTGGGCTGAAGGTGCAGGTAGCCCTCGCGGGGCTGGGGCTGGGCTGGGCTGAAGGTGCAGGTAGCCCTCGCGGGGCTGGGGCTGGGCTGGGCTGAAGGTGCAGGTAGCCCTCGCGGGGCTGGGGCTGGGCTGGGCTGAAGGTGCAGGTAGCCCTCGCGGGGCTGGGGCTGGGCTGGGCTGAAGGTGCAGGTAGCCCTCGCGGGGCTGGGGCTGGGCTGGGCTGAAGGTGCAGGTAGCCCTCGCGGGGCTGGGGCTGGGCTGGGCTGAAGGTGCAGGTAGCCCTCGCGGGGCTGGGGCTGGGCTGGGCTGAAGGTGCAGGTAGCCCTCGCGGGGCTGGGGCTGGGCTGGGCTGAAGGTGCAGGTAGCCCTCGCGGGGCTGGGGCTGGGCTGGGCTGAAGGTGCAGGTAGCCCTCGCGGGGCTGGGGCTGGGCTGGGCTGAAGGTGCAGGTAGCCCTCGCGGGGCTGGGGCTGGGCTGGGCTGAAGGTGCAGGTAGCCCTCGCGGGGCTGGGGCTGGGCTGGGCTGAAGGTGCAGGTAGCCCTCGCGGGGCTGGGGCTGGGCTGGGCTGAAGGTGCAGGTAGCCCTCGCGGGGCTGGGGCTGGGCTGGGCTGAAGGTGCAGGTAGCCCTCGCGGGGCTGGGGCTGGGCTGGGCTGAAGGTGCAGGTAGCCCTCGCGGGGCTGGGGCTGGGCTGGGCTGAAGGTGCAGGTAGCCCTCGCGGGGCTGGGGCTGGGCTGGGCTGAAGGTGCAGGTAGCCCTCGCGGGGCTGGGGCTGGGCTGGGCTGAAGGTGCAGGTAGCCCTCGCGGGGCTGGGGCTGGGCTGGGCTGAAGGTGCAGGTAGCCCTCGCGGGGCCGGGGCCGGGCTGGGCTGAAGGTACAGGTAGCCCTCGCGGGGCCGGGGCCGGGCTGGGCTGAAGGGACAGGTAGCCCTCGCGGGGCGGGGCCGGGCTGGGCTGAAGGGACAGGTAGCCCTCGCGGGGCGGGGCCGGGCTGGGCTGAAGGGACAGGTAGCCCTCGCGGGGCGGGGCCGGGCTGGGCTGAAGGGACAGGTAGCCCTCGCGGGGCGGGGCCGGGCTGGGCTGAAGGGACAGGTAGCCCTCGCGGGGCGGGGCCGGGCTGGGCTGAAGGGACAGGTAGCCCTCGCGCGGGCGGGGCCGGGCTGGGCTGAAGGGACAGGTAGCCCTCGCGGGGCGGGGCCGGGCTGGGCTGAAGGGACAGGTAGCCCTCGCGGGGCGGGGCCGGGCTGGGCTGAAGGGACAGGTAGCCCTCGCGGGGCGGGGCCGGGCTGGGCTGAAGGGACAGGTAGCCCTCGCGGGGCGGGGCCGGGCTGGGCTGAAGGGACAGGTAGCCCTCGCGGGGCGGGGCCGGGCTGGGCTGAAGGGACAGGTAGCCCTCGCGGGGCGGGGCCGGGCTGGGCTGAAGGGACAGGTAGCCCTCGCGGGGCGGGGCCGGGCTGGGCTGAAGGGACAGGTAGCCCTCGCGGGGCGGGGCCGGGCTGGGCTGAAGGGACAGGTAGCCCTCGCGGGGCGGGGCCGGGCTGGGCTGAAGGGACAGGTAGCCCTCGCGGGGCGGGGCCGGGCTGGGCTGAAGGGACAGGTAGCCCTCGCGGGGCGGGGCCGGGCTGGGCTGAAGGGACAGGTAGCCCTCGCGGGGCGGGGCCGGGCTGGGCTGAAGGGACAGGTAGCCCTCGCGGGGCGGGGCCGGGCTGGGCTGAAGGGACAGGTAGCCCTCGCGGGGCGGGGCCGGGCTGGGCTGAAGGGACAGGTAGCCCTCGCGGGGCGGGGCCGGGCTGGGCTGAAGGGACAGGTAGCCCTCGCGGGGCGGGGCCGGGCTGGGCTGAAGGGACAGGTAGCCCTCGCGGGGCGGGGCCGGGCTGGGCTGAAGGGACAGGTAGCCCTCGCGGGGCGGGGCCGGGCTGGGCTGAAGGGACAGGTAGCCCTCGCGGGGCGGGGCCGGGCTGGGCTGAAGGGACAGGTAGCCCTCGCGGGGCGGGGGCCGGGCTGGGCTGAAGGGACAGGTAGCCCTCGCGGGGCGGGGCCGGGCTGGGCTGAAGGGACAGGTAGCCCTCGCGGGGCGGGGCCGGGCTGGGCTGAAGGGACAGGTAGCCCTCGCGGGGCGGGGCCGGGCTGGGCTGAAGGGACAGGTAGCCCTCGCGGGGCGGGGCCGGGCTGGGCTGAAGGGACAGGTAGCCCTCGCGGGGCTGGGCCGGGCTGGGCTGAAGGGACAGGTAGCCCTCGCGGGGCTGGGCCGGGCTGGGCTGAAGGGACAGGTAGCCCTCGCGGGGCTGGGCCGGGCTGGGCTGAAGGGACAGGTAGCCCTCGCGGGGCTGGGCCGGGCTGGGCTGAAGGGACAGGTAGCCCTCGCGGGGCTGGGCCGGGCTGGGCTGAAGGGACAGGTAGCCCTCGCGGGGCTGGGCCGGGCTGGGCTGAAGGGACAGGTAGCCCTCGCGGGGGCTGGGCCGGGCTGGGCTGAAGGGACAGGTAGCCCTCGCGGGGCTGGGCCGGGCTGGGCTGAAGGGACAGGTAGCCCTCGCGGGGCTGGGCCGGGCTGGGCTGAAGGGACAGGTAGCCCTCGCGGGGCTGGGCCGGGCTGGGCTGAAGGGACAGGTAGCCCTCGCGGGGCTGGGCCGGGCTGGGCTGAAGGGACAGGTAGCCCTCGCGGGGCTGGGCCGGGCTGGGCTGAAGGGACAGGTAGCCCTCGCGGGGCTGGGCCGGGCTGGGCTGAAGGGACAGGTAGCCCTCGCGGGGCTGGGCCGGGCTGGGCTGAAGGGACAGGTAGCCCTCGCGGGGCTGGGCCGGGCTGGGCTGAAGGGACAGGTAGCCCTCGCGGGGCTGGGCCGGGCTGGGCTGAAGGGGACAGGTAGCCCTCGCGGGGCTGGGCCGGGCTGGGCTGAAGGGACAGGTAGCCCTCGCGGGGCTGGGCCGGGCTGGGCTGAAGGGACAGGTAGCCCTCGCGGGGCTGGGCCGGGCTGGGCTGAAGGGACAGGTAGCCCTCGCGGGGCTGGGCCGGGCTGGGCTGAAGGGACAGGTAGCCCTCGCGGGGCTGGGCCGGGCTGGGCTGAAGGGACAGGTAGCCCTCGCGGGGCTGGGCCGGGCTGGGCTGAAGGGACAGGTAGCCCTCGCGGGGCTGGGCCGGGCTGGGCTGAAGGGACAGGTAGCCCTCGCGGGGCTGGGCCGGGCTGGGCTGAAGGGACAGGTAGCCCTCGCGGGGCTGGGCCGGGCTGGGCTGAAGGGACAGGTAGCCCTCGCGGGGCTGGGCCGGGCTGGGCTGAAGGGACAGGTAGCCCTCGCGGGGCTGGGCCGGGCTGGGCTGAAGGGACAGGTAGCCCTCGCGGGGCTGGGCCGGGCTGGGCTGAAGGGACAGGTAGCCCTCGCGGGGCTGGGCCGGGCTGGGCTGAAGGGACAGGTAGCCCTCGCGGGGCTGGGCCGGGCTGGGCTGAAGGGACAGGTAGCCCTCGCGGGGCTGGGCCGGGCTGGGCTGAAGGGACAGGTAGCCCTCGCGGGGCTGGGCCGGGCTGGGCTGAAGGGACAGGTAGCCCTCGCGGGGCTGGGCCGGGCTGGGCTGAAGGGACAGGTAGCCCTCGCGGGGCTGGGCCGGGCTGGGCTGAAGGGACAGGTAGCCCTCGCGGGGCTGGGCCGGGCTGGGCTGAAGGGACAGGTAGCCCTCGCGGGGCTGGGCCGGGCTGGGCTGAAGGGACAGGTAGCCCTCGCGGGGCTGGGCCGGGCTGGGCTGAAGGGACAGGTAGCCCTCGCGGGGCTGGGCCGGGCTGGGCTGAAGGGACAGGTAGCCCTCGCGGGGCTGGGCCGGGCTGGGCTGAAGGGACAGGTAGCCCTCGCGGGGCTGGGCCGGGCTGGGCTGAAGGGACAGGTAGCCCTCGCGGGGCTGGGCCGGGCTGGGCTGAAGGGACAGGTAGCCCTCGCGGGGCTGGGCCGGGCTGGGCTGAAGGGACAGGTAGCCCTCGCGGGGCTGGGCCGGGCTGGGCTGAAGGGACAGGTAGCCCTCGCGGGGCTGGGCCGGGCTGGGCTGAAGGGACAGGTAGCCCTCGCGGGGCTGGGCCGGGCTGGGCTGAAGGGACAGGTAGCCCTCGCGGGGCTGGGCCGGGCTGGGCTGAAGGGACAGGTAGCCCTCGCGGGGCTGGGCCGGGCTGGGCTGAAGGGACAGGTAGCCCTCGCGGGGCTGGGCCGGGCTGGGCTGAAGGGACAGGTAGCCCTCGCGGGGCTGGGCCGGGCTGGGCTGAAGGGACAGGTAGCCCTCGCGGGGCTGGGCCGGGCTGGGCTGAAGGGACAGGTAGCCCTCGCGGGGCTGGGCCGGGCTGGGCTGAAGGGACAGGTAGCCCTCGCGGGGCTGGGCCGGGCTGGGCTGAAGGGACAGGTAGCCCTCGCGGGGCTGGGCCGGGCTGGGCTGAAGGGACAGGTAGCCCTCGCGGGGCTGGGCCGGGCTGGGCTGAAGGGACAGGTAGCCCTCGCGGGGCTGGGCCGGGCTGGGCTGAAGGGACAGGTAGCCCTCGCGGGGCTGGGCCGGGCTGGGCTGAAGGGACAGGTAGCCCTCGCGGGGCTGGGCCGGGCTGGGCTGAAGGGACAGGTAGCCCTCGCGGGGCTGGGCCGGGCTGGGCTGAAGGGACAGGTAGCCCTCGCGGGGCTGGGCCGGGCTGGGCTGAAGGGACAGGTAGCCCTCGCGGGGCTGGGCCGGGCTGGGCTGAAGGGACAGGTAGCCCTCGCGGGGCTGGGCCGGGCTGGGCTGAAGGGACAGGTAGCCCTCGCGGGGCTGGGCCGGGCTGGGCTGAAGGGACAGGTAGCCCTCGCGGGGCTGGGCCGGGCTGGGCTGAAGGGACAGGTAGCCCTCGCGGGGCTGGGCCGGGCTGGGCTGAAGGGACAGGTAGCCCTCGCGGGGCTGGGCCGGGCTGGGCTGAAGGGACAGGTAGCCCTCGCGGGGCTGGGCCGGGCTGGGCTGAAGGGACAGGTAGCCCTCGCGGGGCTGGGCCGGGCTGGGCTGAAGGGACAGGTAGCCCTCGCGGGGCTGGGCCGGGCTGGGCTGAAGGGACAGGTAGCCCTCGCGGGGCTGGGCCGGGCTGGGCTGAAGGGACAGGTAGCCCTCGCGGGGCTGGGCCGGGCTGGGCTGAAGGGACAGGTAGCCCTCGCGGGGCTGGGCCGGGCTGGGCTGAAGGGACAGGTAGCCCTCGCGGGGCTGGGCCGGGCTGGGCTGAAGGGACAGGTAGCCCTCGCGGGGCTGGGCCGGGCTGGGCTGAAGGGACAGGTAGCCCTCGCGGGGCTGGGCCGGGCTGGGCTGAAGGGACAGGTAGCCCTCGCGGGGCTGGGCCGGGCTGGGCTGAAGGGACAGGTAGCCCTCGCGGGGCTGGGCCGGGCTGGGCTGAAGGGACAGGTAGCCCTCGCGGGGCTGGGCCGGGCTGGGCTGAAGGGACAGGTAGCCCTCGCGGGGCTGGGCCGGGCTGGGCTGAAGGGACAGGTAGCCCTCGCGGGGCTGGGCCGGGCTGGGCTGAAGGGACAGGTAGCCCTCGCGGGGCTGGGCCGGGCTGGGCTGAAGGGACAGGTAGCCCTCGCGGGGCTGGGCCGGGCTGGGCTGAAGGGACAGGTAGCCCTCGCGGGGCTGGGCCGGGCTGGGCTGAAGGGACAGGTAGCCCTCGCGGGGCTGGGCCGGGCTGGGCTGAAGGGACAGGTAGCCCTCGCGGGGCTGGGCCGGGCTGGGCTGAAGGGACAGGTAGCCCTCGCGGGGCTGGGCCGGGCTGGGCTGAAGGGACAGGTAGCCCTCGCGGGGCTGGGCCGGGCTGGGCTGAAGGGACAGGTAGCCCTCGCGGGGCTGGGCCGGGCTGGGCTGAAGGGACAGGTAGCCCTCGCGGGGCTGGGCCGGGCTGGGCTGAAGGGACAGGTAGCCCTCGCGGGGCTGGGCCGGGCTGGGCTGAAGGGACAGGTAGCCCTCGCGGGGCTGGGCCGGGCTGGGCTGAAGGGACAGGTAGCCCTCGCGGGGCTGGGCCGGGCTGGGCTGAAGGGACAGGTAGCCCTCGCGGGGCTGGGCCGGGCTGGGCTGAAGGGACAGGTAGCCCTCGCGGGGCTGGGCCGGGCTGGGCTGAAGGGACAGGTAGCCCTCGCGGGGCTGGGCCGGGCTGGGCTGAAGGGACAGGTAGCCCTCGCGGGGCTGGGCCGGGCTGGGCTGAAGGGACAGGTAGCCCTCGCGGGGCTGGGCCGGGCTGGGCTGAAGGGACAGGTAGCCCTCGCGGGGCTGGGCCGGGCTGGGCTGAAGGGACAGGTAGCCCTCGCGGGGCTGGGCCGGGCTGGGCTGAAGGGACAGGTAGCCCTCGCGGGGCTGGGCCGGGCTGGGCTGAAGGGACAGGTAGCCCTCGCGGGGCTGGGCCGGGCTGGGCTGAAGGGACAGGTAGCCCTCGCGGGGCTGGGCCGGGCTGGGCTGAAGGGACAGGTAGCCCTCGCGGGGCTGGGCCGGGCTGGGCTGAAGGGACAGGTAGCCCTCGCGGGGCTGGGCCGGGCTGGGCTGAAGGGACAGGTAGCCCTCGCGGGGCTGGGCCGGGCTGGGCTGAAGGGACAGGTAGCCCTCGCGGGGCTGGGCCGGGCTGGGCTGAAGGGACAGGTAGCCCTCGCGGGGCTGGGCCGGGCTGGGCTGAAGGGACAGGTAGCCCTCGCGGGGCTGGGCCGGGCTGGGCTGAAGGGACAGGTAGCCCTCGCGGGGCTGGGCCGGGCTGGGCTGAAGGGACAGGTAGCCCTCGCGGGGCTGGGCCGGGCTGGGCTGAAGGGACAGGTAGCCCTCGCGGGGCTGGGCCGGGCTGGGCTGAAGGGACAGGTAGCCCTCGCGGGGCTGGGCCGGGCTGGGCTGAAGGGACAGGTAGCCCTCGCGGGGCTGGGCCGGGCTGGGCTGAAGGGACAGGTAGCCCTCGCGGGGCTGGGCCGGGCTGGGCTGAAGGGACAGGTAGCCCTCGCGGGGCTGGGCCGGGCTGGGCTGAAGGGACAGGTAGCCCTCGCGGGGGCTGGGCCGGGCTGGGCTGAAGGGACAGGTAGCCCTCGCGGGGCTGGGCCGGGCTGGGCTGAAGGGACAGGTAGCCCTCGCGGGGCTGGGCCGGGCTGGGCTGAAGGGACAGGTAGCCCTCGCGGGGCTGGGCCGGGCTGGGCTGAAGGGACAGGTAGCCCTCGCGGGGCTGGGCCGGGCTGGGCTGAAGGGACAGGTAGCCCTCGCGGGGCTGGGCCGGGCTGGGGCTGAAGGGACAGGTAGCCCTCGCGGGGCTGGGCCGGGCTGGGCTGAAGGGACAGGTAGCCCTCGCGGGGCTGGGCCGGGCTGGGCTGAAGGGACAGGTAGCCCTCGCGGGGCTGGGCCGGGCTGGGCTGAAGGGACAGGTAGCCCTCGCGGGGCTGGGCCGGGCTGGGCTGAAGGGACAGGTAGCCCTCGCGGGGCTGGGCCGGGCTGGGCTGAAGGGACAGGTAGCCCTCGCGGGGCTGGGCCGGGCTGGGCTGAAGGGACAGGTAGCCCTCGCGGGGCTGGGCCGGGCTGGGCTGAAGGGACAGGTAGCCCTCGCGGGGCTGGGCCGGGCTGGGCTGAAGGGACAGGTAGCCCTCGCGGGGCTGGGCCGGGCTGGGCTGAAGGGACAGGTAGCCCTCGCGGGGCTGGGCCGGGCTGGGCTGAAGGGACAGGTAGCCCTCGCGGGGGCTGGGCCGGGCTGGGCTGAAGGGACAGGTAGCCCTCGCGGGGCTGGGCCGGGCTGGGCTGAAGGGACAGGTAGCCCTCGCGGGGCTGGGCCGGGCTGGGCTGAAGGGACAGGTAGCCCTCGCGGGGCTGGGCCGGGCTGGGCTGAAGGGACAGGTAGCCCTCGCGGGGCTGGGCCGGGCTGGGCTGAAGGGACAGGTAGCCCTCGCGGGGCTGGGCCGGGCTGGGCTGAAGGGACAGGTAGCCCTCGCGGGGCTGGGCCGGGCTGGGCTGAAGGGACAGGTAGCCCTCGCGGGGCTGGGCCGGGCTGGGCTGAAGGGACAGGTAGCCCTCGCGGGGCTGGGCCGGGCTGGGCTGAAGGGACAGGTAGCCCTCGCGGGGCTGGGCCGGGCTGGGCTGAAGGGACAGGTAGCCCTCGCGGGGCTGGGCCGGGCTGGGCTGAAGGGACAGGTAGCCCTCGCGGGGCTGGGCCGGGCTGGGCTGAAGGGACAGGTAGCCCTCGCGGGGCTGGGCCGGGCTGGGCTGAAGGGACAGGTAGCCCTCGCGGGGCTGGGCCGGGCTGGGCTGAAGGGACAGGTAGCCCTCGCGGGGCTGGGCCGGGCTGGGCTGAAGGGACAGGTAGCCCTCGCGGGGCTGGGCCGGGCTGGGCTGAAGGGACAGGTAGCCCTCGCGGGGCTGGGCCGGGCTGGGCTGAAGGGACAGGTAGCCCTCGCGGGGCTGGGCCGGGCTGGGCTGAAGGGACAGGTAGCCCTCGCGGGGCTGGGCCGGGCGGGCTGGGCTGAAGGGACAGGTAGCCCTCGCGGGGGCTGGGCCGGGCTGGGCTGAAGGGACAGGTAGCCCTCGCGGGGCTGGGCCGGGCTGGGCTGAAGGGACAGGTAGCCCTCGCGGGGCTGGGCCGGGCTGGGCTGAAGGGACAGGTAGCCCTCGCGGGGCTGGGCCGGGCTGGGCTGAAGGGACAGGTAGCCCTCGCGGGGCTGGGCCGGGCTGGGCTGAAGGGACAGGTAGCCCTCGCGGGGCTGGGCCGGGCTGGGCTGAAGGGACAGGTAGCCCTCGCGGGGCTGGGCCGGGCTGGGCTGAAGGGACAGGTAGCCCTCGCGGGGCTGGGCCGGGCTGGGCTGAAGGGACAGGTAGCCCTCGCGGGGCTGGGCCGGGCTGGGCTGAAGGGACAGGTAGCCCTCGCGGGGCTGGGCCGGGCTGGGCTGAAGGGACAGGTAGCCCTCGCGGGGCTGGGCCGGGCTGGGCTGAAGGGACAGGTAGCCCTCGCGGGGCTGGGCCGGGCTGGGCTGAAGGGACAGGTAGCCCTCGCGGGGCTGGGCCGGGGCTGGGCTGAAGGGACAGGTAGCCCTCGCGGGGCTGGGCCGGGCTGGGCTGAAGGGACAGGTAGCCCTCGCGGGGCTGGGCCGGGCTGGGCTGAAGGGACAGGTAGCCCTCGCGGGGCTGGGCCGGGCTGGGCTGAAGGGACAGGTAGCCCTCGCGGGGCTGGGCCGGGCTGGGCTGAAGGGACAGGTAGCCCTCGCGGGGCTGGGCCGGGCTGGGCTGAAGGGACAGGTAGCCCTCGCGGGGCTGGGCCGGGCTGGGCTGAAGGGACAGGATAGCCCTCGCGGGGCTGGGCCGGGCTGGGTGAAGGGACAGGTAGCCCTCGCGGGGCGTGGGCCGGGCTGGGCTGAAGGGACAGGTAGCCCTCGCGGGGCTGGGCCGGGTTGGCTGAAGCGACAGGGTAGCCCTCGCGGGGCTGGGCAGGGCTGGGCTGAAGGGACAGGAGCCCAGCGGGGGCTGGGCCGGGCTGGGCTGAAGGGACAGGTAGCCCTCGCGGGGCTGGGCGGGCTGGGCTGAAGGACAGGTAGCCCTCGCGGGGCTGGGCCGGGCTGGGCTGAAGGGACAGGTAGCCCTCGCGGGGCTGGGCCGGGCTGGGCTGAAGGGACAGGTAGCCCTCGCGGGGCTGGGCCGGGCTGGGCTGAAGGGACAGGTAGCCCTCGCGGGGCTGGGCCGGGCTGGGCTGAAGGGACAGGTAGCCCTCGCGGGGCTGGGCTGGGCTGAAGGGACAGGTAGCCCTCGCGGGGCTGGGCTGGGCTGAAGGGACAGGTAGCCCTCGCGGGGCTGGGCTGGGCTGAAGGGACAGGTAGCCCTCGCGGGGCTGGGCTGGGCTGAAGGGACAGGTAGCCCTCGCGGGGCTGGGCTGGGCTGAAGGGACAGGTAGCCCTCGCGGGGCTGGGCTGGGCTGAAGGGACAGGTAGCCCTCGCGGGGGCTGGGCTGGGCTGAAGGGACAGGTAGCCCTCGCGGGGGCTGGGCTGGGGCTGAAGGGACAGGTAGCCCTCGCGGGGCTGGGCTGGGCTGAAGGGACAGGTAGCCCTCGCGGGGCTGGGCTGGGCTGAAGGGACAGGTAGCCCTCGCGGGGCTGGGCTGGGCTGAAGGGACAGGTAGCCCTCGCGGGGGCTGGGCTGGGCTGAAGGGACAGGTAGCCCTCGCGGGGCTGGGCTGGGCTGAAGGGACAGGTAGCCCTCGCGGGGCTGGGCTGGGCTGAAGGGACAGGTAGCCCTCGCGGGGGCTGGGCTGGGCTGAAGGGACAGGTAGCCCTCGCGGGGCTGGGCTGGGCTGAAGGGACAGGTAGCCCTCGCGGGGCTGGGCTGGGCTGAAGGGACAGGTAGCCCTCGCGGGGCTGGGCTGGGCTGAAGGGACAGGTAGCCCTCGCGGGGCTGGGCTGGGCTGAAGGGACAGGTAGCCCTCGCGGGGCTGGGCTGGGCTGAAGGGACAGGTAGCCCTCGCGGGGCTGGGCTGGGCTGAAGGGACAGGTAGCCCTCGCGGGGCTGGGCTGGGCTGAAGGGACAGGTAGCCCTCGCGGGGCTGGGCTGGGCTGAAGGGACAGGTAGCCCTCGCGGGGGCTGGGCTGGGCTGAAGGGACAGGTAGCCCTCGCGGGGCTGGGCTGGGCTGAAGGGACAGGTAGCCCCTCGCGGGGGCTGGGCTGGGCTGAAGGGACAGGTAGCCCTCGCGGGGCTGGGCTGGGCTGAAGGGACAGGTAGCCCTCGCGGGGCTGGGCTGGGCTGAAGGGACAGGTAGCCCCTCGCGGGGCTGGGCTGGGCTGAAGGGACAGGTAGCCCTCGCGGGGCTGGGCTGGGCTGAAGGGACAGGTAGCCCTCGCGGGGCTGGGCTGGGCTGAAGGGACAGGTAGCCCCTCGCGGGGCTGGGCTGGGCTGAAGGGACAGGTAGCCCTCGCGGGGCTGGGCTGGGGCTGAAGGGACAGGTAGCCCTCGCGGGGCTGGGCTGGGCTGAAGGGACAGGTAGCCCTCGCGGGGCTGGGCTGGGCTGAAGGGACAGGTAGCCCTCGCGGGGCTGGGCTGGGCTGAAGGGACAGGTAGCCCTCGCGGGGCTGGGCTGGGCTGAAGGGACAGGTAGCCCTCGCGGGGCTGGGCTGGGCTGAAGGGACAGGTAGCCCTCGCGGGGCTGGGCTGGGCTGAAGGGACAGGTAGCCCTCGCGGGGGCTGGGCTGGGCTGAAGGGACAGGTAGCCCTCGCGGGGCTGGGCTGGGCTGAAGGGACAGGTAGCCCTCGCGGGGCTGGGCTGGGCTGAAGGGACAGGTAGCCCTCGCGGGGCTGGGCTGGGCTGAAGGGACAGGTAGCCCTCGCGGGGCTGGGCTGGGCTGAAGGGACAGGTAGCCCTCGCGGGGCTGGGCTGGGCTGAAGGGACAGGTAGCCCTCGCGGGGCTGGGCTGGGCTGAAGGGACAGGTAGCCCTCGCGGGCTGGGCTGGGCTGAAGGGACAGGTAGCCCTCGCGGGGCTGGGCTGGGCTGAAGGGACAGGTAGCCCTCGCGGGGCTGGGCTGGGCTGAAGGGACAGGTAGCCCTCGCGGGGCTGGGCTGGGCTGAAGGGACAGGTAGCCCTCGCGGGGCTGGGCTGGGCTGAAGGGACAGGTAGCCCTCGCGGGGCTGGGCTGGGCTGAAGGGACAGGTAGCCCTCGCGGGGCTGGGCTGGGCTGAAGGGACAGGTAGCCCTCGCGGGGCTGGGCTGGGCTGAAGGGACAGGTAGCCCTCGCGGGGGCTGGGCTGGGCTGAAGGGACAGGTAGCCCTCGCGGGCTGGGCTGGGCTGAAGGGACAGGTAGCCCTCGCGGGGGCTGGGCTGGGCTGAAGGGACAGGTAGCCCTCGCGGGGCTGGGCTGGGCTGAAGGGACAGGTAGCCCTCGCGGGGCTGGGCTGGGCTGAAGGGACAGGTAGCCCTCGCGGGGCTGGGCTGGGCTGAAGGGACAGGTAGCCCTCGCGGGGCTGGGCTGGGCTGAAGGGACAGGTAGCCCTCGCGGGGCTGGGCTGGGCTGAAGGGACAGGTAGCCCTCGCGGGGCTGGGCTGGGCTGAAGGGACAGGTAGCCCTCGCGGGGCTGGGCTGGGCTGAAGGGACAGGTAGCCCTCGCGGGGCTGGGCTGGGCTGAAGGGACAGGTAGCCCTCGCGGGGCTGGGCTGGGCTGAAGGGACAGGTAGCCCTCGCGGGGCTGGGCTGGGCTGAAGGGACAGGTAGCCCTCGGCGGGCTGGGCTGGGCTGAAGGGACAGGTAGCCCTCGCGGGGCTGGGCTGGGCTGAAGGGACAGGTAGCCCTCGCGGGGGCTGGGCTGGGCTGAAGGGACAGGTAGCCCTCGCGGGGCTGGGCTGGGCTGAAGGGACAGGTAGCCCTCGCGGGGCTGGGCTGGGCTGAAGGGACAGGTAGCCCTCGCGGGGCTGGGCTGGGCTGAAGGGACAGGTAGCCCTCGCGGGGCTGGGCTGGGCTGAAGGGACAGGTAGCCCTCGCGGGGCTGGGCTGGGCTGAAGGGACAGGTAGCCCTCGCGGGGCTGGGCTGGGCTGAAGGGACAGGTAGCCCTCGCGGGGCTGGGCTGGGCTGAAGGGACAGGTAGCCCTCGCGGGGCTGGGCTGGGCTGAAGGGACAGGTAAGCCCTCGCGGGGCTGGGCTGGGCTGAAGGGACAGGTAGCCCTCGCGGGGCTGGGCTGGGCTGAAGGGACAGGTAGCCCTCGCGGGGCTGGGCTGGGCTGAAGGGACAGGTAGCCCTCGCGGGGCTGGGCTGGGCTGAAGGGACAGGTAGCCCTCGCGGGGCTGGGCTGGGCTGAAGGGACAGGTAGCCCTCGCGGGGCTGGGCTGGGCTGAAGGGACAGGTAGCCCTCGCGGGGCTGGGCTGGGCTGAAGGGACAGGTAGCCCTCGCGGGGCTGGGCTGGGCTGAAGGGACAGGTAGCCCTCGCGGGGCTGGGCTGGGCTGAAGGGACAGGTAGCCCTCGCGGGGCTGGGCTGGGCTGAAGGGACAGGTAGCCCTCGCGGGGCTGGGCTGGGCTGAAGGGACAGGTAGCCCTCGCGGGGCTCGGCTGGGCTGAAGGACAGGTAGCCCTCGCGGGGCTCGGCTGGGCTGAAGGGACAGGTAGCCCTCGCGGGGCTCGGCTGGGGCTGAAGGGACAGGTAGCCCTCGCGGGGCTCGGCTGGGCTGAAGGGACAGGTAGCCCTCGCGGGGCTCGGCTGGGCTGAAGGGACAGGTAGCCCTCGCGGGGCTCGGCTGGGCCTGAAGGGACAGGTAGCCCTCGCGGGGCTCGGCTGGGCTGAAGGGACAGGTAGCCCTCGCGGGGCTCGGCTGGGCTGAAGGGACAGGTAGCCCTCGCGGGGCTCGGCTGGGCTGAAGGGACAGGTAGCCCTCGCGGGGCTGGGCTGGGCTGAAGGGACAGGTAGCCCTCGCGGGGCTGGGCTGGGCTGAAGGGACAGGTAGCCCTCGCGGGGCTGGGCTGGGCTGAAGGGACAGGTAGCCCTCGCGGGGCTGGGCTGGGCTGAAGGGACAGGTAGCCCTCGCGGGCTGGGCTGGGCTGAAGGGACAGGTAGCCCTCGCGGGGCTGGGCTGGGCTGAAGGGACAGGTAGCCCTCGCGGGGCTG
This sequence comes from Isurus oxyrinchus, assembly GCA_026770705.1. Lineage (NCBI taxonomy): Eukaryota > Metazoa > Chordata > Chondrichthyes > Lamniformes > Lamnidae > Isurus > Isurus oxyrinchus. The sequence continues at coordinate 152,816 of JANJGN010001237.1, read as the reverse complement.
GGCTGGGCTGAAGGGACAGGTAGCCCTCGCGGGGCTGGGCTGGGCTGAAGGGACAGGTAGCCCTCGCGGGGCTGGGCTGGGCTGAAGGGACAGGTAGCCCTCGCGGGGCTGGGCTGGGCTGAAGGGACAGGTAGCCCTCGCGGGGCTGGGCTGGGCTGAAGGGACAGGTAGCCCTCGCGGGGCTGGGCTGGGCTGAAGGGACAGGTAGCCCTCGCGGGGCTGGGCTGGGCTGAAGGGACAGGTAGCCCTCGCGGGCTGGGCTGGGCTGAAGGGACAGGTAGCCCTCGCGGGGCTGGGCTGGGCTGAAGGACAGGTAGCCCTCGCGGGGCTCGGCTGGGCTGAAGTGACAGGTAGCCCTCGCGGGGCTCGGCTGGGCTGAAGGGACAGGTAGCCCTCGCGGGGCTGGGCTGGGCTGAAGGGACAGGTAGCCCTCGCGGGGCTCGGCTGGGCTGAAGGGACAGGTAGCCCTCGCGGGGCTCGGCTGGGCTGAAGGACAGGTAGCCCTCGCGGGGCTCGGCTGGGCTGAAGGGACAGGTAGCCCTCGCGGGGCTCGGCTGGCTGAAGGGACAGGTAGCCCTCGCGGGGCTCGGCTGGGCTGAAGGGACAGGTAGCCCTCGCGGGGCTGGGCTGGGCTGAAGGGACAGGTAGCCCTCGCGGGGCTGGGCTGGGCTGAAGGGACAGGTAGCCCTCGCGCGGGCTGGGCTGGGGCTGAAGGGACAGGTAGCCCTCGCGGGGCTGGGCTGGGCTGAAGGGACAGGTAGCCCTCGCGGGGCTGGGCTGGGCTGAAGGGACAGGTAGCCCTCGCGGGGCTGGGCTGGGCTGAAGGGACAGGTAGCCCTCGCGGGGCTGGGCTGGGCTGAAGGGACAGGTAGCCCTCGCGGGGCTGGGCTGGGCTGAAGGGACAGGTAGCCCTCGCGGGGCTGGGCTGGGCTGAAGGGACAGGTAGCCCTCGCGGGGCTGGGCTGGGCTGAAGGGACAGGTAGCCCTCGCGGGGCTGGGCTGGGCTGAAGGGACAGGTAGCCCTCGCGGGGCTGGGCTGGGCTGAAGGGACAGGTAGCCCTCGCGGGGCTGGGCTGGGCTGAAGGGACAGGTAGCCCTCGCGGGGCTGGGCTGGGCTGAAGGGACAGGTAGCCCTCGCGGGGCTGGGCTGGGCTGAAGGGACAGGTAGCCCTCGCGGGGCTGGGCTGGGCTGAAGGGACAGGTAGCCCTCGCGGGGCTGGGCTGGGCTGAAGGGACAGGTAGCCCTCGCGGGGCTGGGCTGGGCTGAAGGGACAGGTAGCCCTCGCGGGGCTGGGCTGGGCTGAAGGGACAGGTAGCCCTCGCGGGGCTGGGCTGGGCTGAAGGGACAGGTAGCCCTCGCGGGGCTGGCTGGGCTGAAGGGACAGGTAGCCCTCGTGGGGCTGGGCTGAAGGGACAGGTAGCCCTCGTGGGGCTGGGCTGAAGGGACAGGTAGCCCTCGTGGGGCTGGGCTGAAGGGACAGGTAGCCCTCGTGGGGCTGGGCTGAAGGGACAGGTAGCCCTCGTGGGGCTGGGCTGAAGGGACAGGTAGCCCTCGTGGGGCTGGGCTGAAGGGACAGGTAGCCCTCGTGGGGCTGGGCTGAAGGGACAGGTAGCCCTCGTGGGGCTGGGCTGAAGGCACAGATAGCCCTCGTGGGGCTGGGCTGAAGGCACAGATAGCCCTCGTGGGGCTGGGCTGAAGGCACAGATAGCCCTCGTGGGGCTGGGCTGAAGGCACAGATAGCCCTCGTGGGGCTGGGCTGAAGGCACAGATAGCCCTCGTGGGGCTGGGCTGAAGGCACAGATAGCCCTCGTGGGGCTGGGCTGAAGGCACAGATAGCCCTCGTGGGGGTGGGGTGAAGGCACAGATAGCCCTCGTGGGGGTGGGGTGAAGGCACAGATAGCCCTCGTGGGGGTGGGGTGAAGGCACAGATAGCCCTCGTGGGGGTGGGGTGAAGGCACAGATAGCCCTCGTGGGGGTGGGGTGAAGGCACAGATAGCCCTCGTGGGGGTGGGGTGAAGGCACAGATAGCCCTCGTGGGGGTGGGGTGAAGGCACAGATAGCCCTCGTGGGGGTGGGGTGAAGGCACAGATAGCCCTCGTGGGGGTGGGGTGAAGGCACAGATAGCCCTCGTGGGGGTGGGGTGAAGGCACAGATAGCCCTCGTGGGGGTGGGGTGAAGGCACAGATAGCCCTCGTGGGGGTGGGGTGAAGGCACAGATAGCCCTCGTGGGGGTGGGGTGAAGGCACAGATAGCCCTCGTGGGGGTGGGGTGAAGGCACAGATAGCCCTCGTGGGGGTGGGGTGAAGGCACAGATAGCCCTCGTGGGGGTGGGGTGAAGGCACAGATAGCCCTCGTGGGGGTGGGGTGAAGGCACAGATAGCCCTCGTGGGGGTGGGGTGAAGGCACAGATAGCCCTCGTGGGGGTGGGGTGAAGGCACAGATAGCCCTCGTGGGGGTGGGGTGAAGGCACAGATAGCCCTCGTGGGGGTGGGGTGAAGGCACAGATAGCCCTCGTGGGGGTGGGGTGAAGGCACAGATAGCCCTCGTGGGGGTGGGGTGAAGGCACAGATAGCCCTCGTGGGGGTGGGGTGAAGGCACAGATAGCCCTCGTGGGGGTGGGGTGAAGGCACAGATAGCCCTCGTGGGGGTGGGGTGAAGGCAGCACAGATAGCCCTCGTGGGGGTGGGGTGAAGGCACAGATAGCCCTCGTGGGGGTGGGGTGAAGGCACAGATAGCCCTCGTGGGGGTGGGGTGAAGGCACAGATAGCCCTCGTGGGGGTGGGGTGAAGGCACAGATAGCCCTCGTGGGGGTGGGGTGAAGGCACAGATAGCCCTCGTGGGGGTGGGGTGAAGGCACAGATAGCCCTCGTGGGGGTGGGGTGAAGGCACAGATAGCCCTCGTGGGGGTGGGGTGAAGGCACAGATAGCCCTCGTGGGGGTGGGGTGAAGGCACAGATAGCCCTCGTGGGGGTGGGGTGAAGGCACAGATAGCCCTCGTGGGGGTGGGGTGAAGGCACAGATAGCCCTCGTGGGGGTGGGGTGAAGGCACAGATAGCCCTCGTGGGGGTGGGGTGAAGGCACAGATAGCCCTCGTGGGGGTGGGTGAAGGCACAGATAGCCCTCGTGGGGGTGGGGTGAAGGCACAGATAGCCCTCGTGGGGGTGGGGTGAAGGCACAGATAGCCCTCGTGGGGGTGGGGTGAAGGCACAGATAGCCCTCGTGGGGGTGGGGTGAAGGCACAGATAGCCCTCGTGGGGGTGGGGTGAAGGCACAGATAGCCCTCGTGGGGGTGGGGTGAAGGCACAGATAGCCCTCGTGGGGGTGGGGTGAAGGCACAGATAGCCCTCGTGGGGGTGGGGTGAAGGCACAGATAGCCCTCGTGGGGGTGGGGTGAAGGCACAGATAGCCCTCGTGGGGGTGGGGTGAAGGCACAGATAGCCCTCGTGGGGGTGGGGTGAAGGCACAGATAGCCCTCGTGGGGGTGGGGTGAAGGCACAGATAGCCCTCGTGGGGGTGGGGTGAAGGCACAGATAGCCCTCGTGGGGGTGGGGTGAAGGCACAGTAGCCCTCGTGGGGGTGGGGTGAAGGCACAGATAGCCCTCGTGGGGGTGGGGTGAAGCACAGATAGCCCTCGTGGGGGTGGGGTGAAGGCACAGATAGCCCTAGTGGGGGTGGGGTGAAGGGACAGATAGCCCTAGTGGGGGTGGGGTGAAGGTACAGATAGCCCTAGTGGGGGTGGGGGTGAAGGTACAGATAGCCCTAGTGGGGGTGGGCTGGGGTGAAGGTACAGATAGCCCTCGTGGGGCTGGGCTGAAGGTACAGATAGCCCTCGCGGGGCTGGGCTGGGGTGAAGGTACAGAGAGCCCTAGCGGTGGTGGGGTGAAGGCACAGATAGCCCTCGTGGGGCTGGGCTGAAGGTACAGATAGCCCTCGTGGGGCTGGGCTGAATGTACAGATAGCCCTAGTGGGGGTGGGCTGGGGTGAAGGTACAGATAGCCCTCGTGGGGCTGGGCTGAAGGTACAGATAGCCCTCGCGGGGCTGGGCTGGGGTGAAGGTACAGAGAGCCCTAGCGGTGGTGGGGTGAAGGCACAGATAGCCCTCGTGGGGCTGGGCTGAAGGTACAGATAGCCCTCGTGGGGCTGGGCTGAATGTACAGATAGCCCTAGTGGGGGTGGGCTGGGGTGAAGGTACAGAGAGCCCTAGTGGGGGTGGGCTGGGGTGAAGGTACAGAGAGCCCTAGCGGTGGTGGGGTGAAGGCACAGATAGCCCTAGCGTGGTTGGGGTGAAGGTACAGATAGCCCTAGTGGGGGTGGGCTGGGGTGAAGGTACAGATAGCCCTAGTGGGGGTGGGCTGGGGTGAAGGTACAGATAGCCCTAGTGGGGGTGGGCTGGGGTGAAGGTACAGATAGCCCTAGTGGGGGTGGGCTGGGGTGAAGGTACAGATAGCCCTAGTGGGGGTGGGCTGGGGTGAAGGTACAGATAGCCCTAGTGGGGGTGGGCTGGGCTGAAGGTACAGATAGCCCTCGTGGGGCTGGGCTGAAGGTACAGATAGCCCTCGCGGGGCTGGGCTGGGGTGAAGGTACAGAGAGCCCTAGCGGTGGTGGGGTGAAGGCACAGATAGCCCTCGTGGGGCTGGGCTGAAGGTACAGATAGCCCTAGTGGGGGTGGGCTGGGGTGAAGGTACAGAGAGCCCTAGTGGGGGTGGGCTGGGGTGAAGGTACAGAGAGCCCTAGCGGTGGTGGGGTGAAGGCACAGATAGCCCTAGTGGGGGTGGGGTGGGGTGAAGGTACAGATAGCCCTAGTGGGGGTGGGGTGGGGTGAAGGTACAGATAGCCCTAGTGGGGGTGGGGTGGGGTGAAGGTACAGATAGCCCTAGTGGGGGTGGGGTGGGGTGAAGGTACAGATAGCCCTAGTGGGGGTGGGGTGGGGTGAAGGTACAGATAGCCCTAGTGGGGGTGGGGTGGGGTGAAGGTACAGATAGCCCTAGTGGGGGTGGGGTGGGGTGAAGGTACAGATAGCCCTAGTGGGGGTGGGGTGGGGTGAAGGTACAGATAGCCCTAGTGGGGGTGGGGTGGGGTGAAGGTACAGATAGCCCTAGTGGGGGTGGGGTGGGGTGAAGGTACAGATAGCCCTAGTGGGGGTGGGGTGGGGTGAAGGTACAGATAGCCCTAGTGGGGGTGGGGTGGGGTGAAGGTACAGATAGCCCTAGTGGGGGTGGGGTGGGGTGAAGGTACAGATAGCCCTAGTGGGGGGTGGGGTGGGGTGAAGGTACAGATAGCCCTAGTGGGGGTGGGGTGGGGTGAAGGTACAGATAGCCCTAGTGGGGGTGGGGTGGGGTGAAGGTACAGATAGCCCTAGTGGGGGTGGGGTGGGGTGAAGGTACAGATAGCCCTAGTGGGGGTGGGGTGGGGTGAAGGTACAGATAGCCCTAGTGGGGGTGGGGTGGGGTGAAGGTACAGATAGCCCTAGTGGGGGTGGGGTGGGGTGAAGGTACAGATAGCCCTAGTGGGGGTGGGGTGGGGTGAAGGTACAGATAGCCCTAGTGGGGGTGGGGTGGGGTGAAGGTACAGATAGCCCTAGTGGGGGTGGGGTGGGGTGAAGGTACAGATAGCCCTAGTGGGGGTGGGGTGGGGTGAAGGTACAGATAGCCCTAGTGGGGGTGGGGTGGGGTGAAGGTACAGATAGCCCTAGTGGGGGTGGGGTGGGGTGAAGGTACAGATAGCCCTAGTGGGGGTGGGGTGGGGTGAAGGTACAGATAGCCCTAGTGGGGGTGGGGTGGGGTGAAGGTACAGATAGCCCTAGTGGGGGTGGGGTGGGGTGAAGGTACAGATAGCCCTAGTGGGGGTGGGGTGGGGTGAAGGTACAGATAGCCCTAGTGGGGGTGGGGTGGGGTGAAGGTACAGATAGCCCTAGTGGGGGTGGGGTGGGGTGAAGGTACAGATAGCCCTAGTGGGGGTGGGGTGGGGTGAAGGTACAGATAGCCCTAGTGGGGGTGGGGTGGGGTGAAGGTACAGATAGCCCTAGTGGGGGTGGGGTGGGGTGAAGGTACAGATAGCCCTAGTGGGGGTGGGGTGGGGTGAAGGTACAGATAGCCCTAGTGGGGGTGGGGTGGGGTGAAGGTACAGATAGCCCTAGTGGGGGTGGGGTGGGGTGAAGGTACAGATAGCCCTAGTGGGGGTGGGGTGGGGTGAAGGTACAGATAGCCCTAGTGGGGGTGGGGTGGGGTGAAGGTACAGATAGCCCTAGTGGGGGTGGGGTGGGGTGAAGGCACAGATAGCCCTAGTGGGGGTGGGGTGGGGTGAAGGCACAGATAGCCCTAGTGGGGGTGGGGTGGGGTGAAGGCACAGATAGCCCTAGTGGGGGTGGGGTGGGGTGAAGGCACAGATAGCCCTAGTGGGGGTGGGGTGGGGTGAAGGCACAGATAGCCCTAGTGGGGGTGGGGTGAAGGCACAGATAGCCCTAGTGGGGGTGGGGTGAAGGCACAGATAGCCCTAGTGGGGGTGGGGTGAAGGCACAGATAGCCCTAGTGGGGGTGGGGTGAAGGCACAGATAGCCCTAGTGGGGGTGGGGTGAAGGCACAGATAGCCCTAGTGGGGGTGGGGTGAAGGCACAGATAGCCCTAGTGGGGGTGGGGTGAAGGCACAGATAGCCCTAGTGGGGGTGGGGTGAAGGCACAGATAGCCCTAGTGGGGGTGGGGTGAAGGCACAGATAGCCCTAGTGGGGGTGGGGTGAAGGCACAGATAGCCCTAGTGGGGGTGGGGTGAAGGCACAGATAGCCCTAGTGGGGGTGGGGTGAAGGCACAGATAGCCCTAGTGGGGGTGGGGTGAAGGCACAGATAGCCCTAGTGGGGGTGGGGTGAAGGCACAGATAGCCCTAGTGGGGGTGGGGTGAAGGCACAGATAGCCCTAGTGGGGGTGGGGTGAAGGCACAGATAGCCCTAGTGGGGGTGGGGTGAAGGCACAGATAGCCCTAGTGGGGGTGGGGTGAAGGCACAGATAGCCCTAGTGGGGGTGGGGTGAAGGCACAGATAGCCCTAGTGGGGGTGGGGTGAAGGCACAGATAGCCCTAGTGGGGGTGGGGTGAAGGCACAGATAGCCCTAGTGGGGGTGGGGTGAAGGCACAGATAGCCCTAGTGGGGGTGGGGTGAAGGCACAGATAGCCCTAGTGGGGGTGGGGTGAAGGCACAGATAGCCCTAGTGGGGGTGGGGTGAAGGCACAGATAGCCCTAGTGGGGGTGGGGTGAAGGCACAGATAGCCCTAGTGGGGGTGGGGTGAAGGCACAGATAGCCCTAGTGGGGGTGGGGTGAAGGCTCAGATAGCCCTAGTGGGGGTGGGGTGAAGGCACAGATAGCCCTAGTGGGGGTGGGGTGAAGGTACAGATAGCCCTAGTGGGGGTGGGGTGAAGGCACAGATAGCCCTAGTGGGGGTGGGGTGAAGGTGCAGATAGTCCTAGGGGGGGTGGGGTGAAGGTACAGATAGCCCTAGTGGGGGTGGGGTGGGGTGAAGGCACAGATAGCCCTAGTGGGGGTGGGGTGGGGTGAAGGCACAGATAGCCCTAGTGGGGGTGGGGTGGGGTGAAGGCACAGATAGCCCTAGTGGGGGTGGGGTGGGGTGAAGGCACAGATAGCCCTAGTGGGGGTGGGGTGGGGTGAAGGCACAGATAGCCCTAGTGGGGGTGGGGTGGGGTGAAGGCACAGATAGCCCTAGTGGGGGTGGAGTGGGGTGAAGGTACAGATAGCCCTAGTGGGGGTGGGGTGAAGGTACAGATAGCCCTAGTGGGGGTGGGGTGGGGTGAAGGTACAGATAGCCCTAGTGGGGGTGGGGTGGGGTGAAGGTACAGATAGCCCTAGTAGGGGTGGGGTGGGGTGAAGGTACAGATAGCCCTAGTGGGGGTGGGGTGGGGTGAAGGTACAGATAGCCCTAGTGGGGTGGGGTGGGGTGAAGGTACAGATAGCCCTAGTGGGGTGGGGTGAAGGTATAGATAGCCCTAGTGGGTGTGGGGTGGGGTGAAGGTACAGACAGCCCTAGTGGGGTGGGGTGAAGGTACAGATAGCCCTAGTGGGGGTGGGGTGGGGTGAAGGTACAGATAGCCCTAGTGGGGGTGGGGTGGGGTGAAGGTACAGATAGCCCTAGTGGGGGTGGGGTGGGGTGAAGGTACAGATAGCCCTAGTGGGGGTGGGGTGAAGGTACAGATAGCCCTAGTGGGGGTGGGGTGAAGGTACAGATAGCCCTAGTGGGGGTGGGGTGAAGGTACAGATAGCCCTAGTGGGGGTGGGGTGAAGGTACAGATAGCCCTAGTGGAGGTGGGGTGAAGGTACAGATAGCCCTAGTGGGGGTGGGGTGAAGGTACAGATAGCCCTAGTGGGGGTGGGGTGGGGTGAAGGTACAGATAGCCCTAGTGGGGGTGGGGTGGGGTGAAGGTACAGATAGTCCTAGTGGGGGTGGGCTGGGGTGAAGGTACAGATAGCCCTAGTGGGGGTGGGGTGGGGTGAAGGTACAGATAGCCCTAGTGGGGGTGGGGTGGGGTGAAGGTACAGATAGTCCTAGTGGGGGTGGGCTGGGGTGAAGGTACACATAGCCCTAGTGGGGGTGGGGTGGGGTGAAGGTACACATAGCCCTAGTGGGGGTGGGGTGGGGTGAAGGTACAGATAGTCCTAGTGGGGGTGGGGTGGGGTGAAGGTATAGATAGTCCTAGTGGGGTGGGGTGAAGGTACAGATAGCCCTAGTGGGGGTGGGGTGGGGTGAAGGTACAGATAGCCCTAGTGGGGGTGGGGTGGGGTGAAGGTACAGATAGCCCTAGTGGGGGTGGGGTGAAGGTACAGATAGCCCTAGTGGGGGTGGGGTGAAGGTACAGATAGCCCTAGTGGGGGTGGGGTGAAGGTACAGATAGCCCTAGTGGGGGTGGGGTGAAGGTACAGATAGCCCTAGTGGGGGTGGGGTGAAGGTACAGATAGCCCTAGTGGGGGTGGGGTGAAGGTACAGATAGCCCTAGTGGGGGTGGGGTGAAGGTACAGATAGCCCTAGTGGAGGTGGGGTGAAGGTACAGATAGCCCTAGTGGGGGTGGGGTGAAGGTACAGATAGCCCTAGTGGGGGTGGGGTGGGGTGAAGGTACAGATAGCCCTAGTGGGGGTGGGCTGGGGTGAAGGTACAGATAGTCCTAGTGGGGGTGGGCTGGGGTGAAGGTACAGATAGCCCTAGTGGGGGTGGGGTGGGGTGAAGGTACAGATAGTCCTAGTGGGGGTGGGGTGGGGTGAAGGTACAGATAGCCCTAGTGGGGGTGGGGTGGGGTGAAGGTACAGATAGCCCTAGTGGGGGTGGGGTGGGGTGAAGGTACAGATAGCCCTAGTGGGGGTGGGGTGGGGTGAAGGTACAGATAGCCCTAGTGGGGGTGGGGTGGGGTGAAGGTACACATAGCCCTAGTGGGGGTGGGGTGGGGTGAAGGTACAGATAGTCCTAGTGGGGGTGGGGTGGGGTGAAGGTACAGATAGTCCTAGTGGGGGTGGGGTGGGGTGAAGGTACAGATAGCCCTAGTGGGGGTGGGGTGGGGTGAAGGTACAGATAGCCCTAGTGGGGGTGGGGTGGGGTGAAGGTACAGATAGCCCTAGTGGGGGTGGGGTGGGGTGAAGGTACAGATAGCCCTAGTGGGGGTGGGGTGGGGTGAAGGTACAGATAGTCCTAGTGGGGGTGGGCTGGGGTGAAGGTACAGATAGCCCTAGTGGGGGTGGGGTGGGGTGAAGGTACAGATAGCCCTAGTGGGGGTGGGGTGGGGTGAAGGTACAGATAGTCCTAGTGGGGGTGGGCTGGGGTGAAGGTACAGATAGCCCTAGTGGGGGTGGGGTGGGGTGAAGGTACACATAGCCCTAGTGGGGGTGGGGTGGGGTGAAGGTACAGATAGTCCTAGTGGGGGTGGGGTGGGGTGAAGGTACAGATAGCCCTAGTGGGGGTGGGGTGGGGTGAAGGTACAGATAGCCCTAGTGGGGGTGGGGTGGGGTGAAGGTACAGATAGCCCTAGTGGGGGTGGGGTGGGGTGAAGGTACAGATAGCTCTAGTGGGAGTGGGGTGGGGTGAAGGTACAGATAGTCCTAGTGGGGGTGGGGTGGGGTGAAGGTACAGATAGTCCTAGTGGGGGTGGGGTGGGGTGAAGGTACAGATAGCCCTAGTGGGGGTGGGGTGGGGTGGGGTGAAGGTACAGATAGCCCTAGTGGGGGTGGGGTGGGGTGAAGGTACAGATAGCCCTAGTGGGGGTGGGGTGGGGTGGGGTGAAGGTACAGATAGCCCTAGTGGGGGTGGGGTGGGGTGGGGTGAAGGTACACATAGCCCTAGTGGGGGTGGGGTGGTGTGAAGGTACAGATAGCCCTAGTGGGGGTGGGGTGGGGTGAAGGTACAGATAGCCCTAGTGGGGGTGGGGTGGGGTGGGGTGAAGGTACACATAGCCCTAGTGGGGGTGGGGTGGTGTGAAGGTACAGATAGCCCTAGTGGGGGTGGGGTGGGGTGAAGGTACAGATAGCCCTAGTGGGGGTGGGGTGAAGGTACAGATAGCCCTAGTGGGGGTGGGGTGGGGTGAAGGTACAGATAGCCCTAGTGGGGGTGGGGTGGGGTGAAGGTACAGATAGCCCTAGTGGGGGTGGGGTGGGGTGAAGGTACAGATAGCCCTAGTGGGGGTGGGGTGGGGTGAAGGTACAGATAGCCCTAGTGGGGGTGGGGTGGGGTGAAGGTACAGATAGCCCTAGTGGGGGTGGGGTGGGGTGAAGGTACAGATAGCCCTAGTGGGGGGTGGGGTGGGGTGAAGGTACAGATAGCCCTAGTGGGGGTGGGGTGGGGTGAAACAGGCTAAAAGCTGGAGATAAAACAATGGCTGGAAATACATTTAAAAAATAGAAATATGTGGGAAGAGAAAAATTTGTATAAATTATTGGAAAAAACATTCCACCTCCTTCGTTGAAAACAAAGAAAACTGCGGATGCTGGAAATCCAAAACAAAAACAGAATTACCTGGAAAAACTCAGCAGGTCTGGCAGCATCGGCGGAGAAGAAGAGTTGACGTTTCGAGTCCTCATGACCCTTCGACAGAACTTCGACAGAACTTCCACCTCCTTCGTCCCGGTTTCCCCCGCCCACACTGCGCATGCTCCACTCCCAGCAGGCTCCGCCCCTCTCACTCCGATTGGCTGGATGACCAGCGGCTCCCGCTCGCTACTCCAACCCCGCCCCTTCTTCCTATTGGTCCGGAGCTGCCGCCAATCATTTGGATTCGGAATATGCGCAGTCCGTGGAAACAGACGGGCGCTCGAGCGGATTTGAAAGTCCTACAAAGACGGAGTTTGGGTCCAGAACCGAAAATAAACCCGTGAACATAGATAGGGCTGACGGGTGAATTTGTAAGCTTTATAAACTCACGGTGTCGGCCCCAAACCCTCAATAATAAGCCACCGGTCCCGGGTTTGTTCGGAGCTGCGGGAGAAAAGCCCGAGTTTCCGGCCGCCATCTTTATAGAGGCAATGAAGTGATGGGCGCATGCGCGGCCGCCATCTTGCTTTGTCGATGTGTCACAGTGCGCATGCGCGGCCGCCATCCTCACCGCGACAATGAGCAACAGGCCGAGGGAGACGTTGATAAAATGTGTGTTCACCAGGAGTTTTAGATCAGCAACAAGAGAATTATAAACCCACAGTCACTCAGTGCTGCAGAATCTCAGTATTGCTGAGAAAGGGAGACATATTGCTGATGTTTCATGTTGCACTCACCCGGATAGATACAAAAAAACCAAATGACTCAACGAACAACAATTGATGCTGCACGAGGAAAGGGTGTGGACTGGTTTGGCCAGTCAGCTCTGATTGGTCAAGGCGTCACCATGGAGAATGCACCAAAGAGCTCTCGTGCTCCATGCTCTGATTGGTCAAGGCGTCACCATGGAGAATGCACCAAAGAGCTCTCGTGCTCCATGCTCTGATTGGTCAAGGCGTCACCATGGAGAATGCACCAAAGAGCTCTCGTGCTCCATGCTCTGATTGGTCAAGGCGTCACCATGGAGAATGCACCAAAGAGCTCTCGTGCTCCATGCTCTGATTGGTCAAGGCGTCACCATGGAGAATGCACCAAAGAGCTCTCGTGCTCCATGCTCTGATTGGTCAAGGCGTCACCATGGAGAATGCACCAAAGTGCTCTCGTGCTCCATGCTTTTGTTTCATTCAACAAACGGCCCCATCCCTGGACATGTCCCTGATGTCTGCAGTGGACAGTTCCCTGTGTATGAACAGATGTAGCTTCTAGCAAGTATAAGTGAGCCACATTATGAGCCCGACTGATAATCTCTGAAATTTGATGTTCTTGCGTCTGTCCTGATGAGTACAAGATAAAAAGTTTTGACAAAATGTCTCTTTTTTAGCAATACTCAAGTGTCTTAAAGGGGGAAAATGTGATTGACAGAGGGAGTGGTGCAGGCAGAGAATTTCAGAGTTTGTGAATAAGGGAACCTAAGGCCAGGCCATTAATGCTGGAGCGATTAAAATGGAGAATGTACAATTTGCCAGAATTAGAGCAGTGCAGATATCTCAGACGGTTGTGGGGCTGGAGGAGATTACAGAGGTAGGGAGGGGCGAGGCCATGGAGGGATTTGAAAACAAGGATGAGAATTTTAAAATCAAGTTGTTGCTTGACCGGCATCCAAGGCAGGTCAGGAAGCAAATGGGTGACAGAGGAACAGGACTTGCTACGAGTGAAGACATGGACAGCAGACTTTTGGATGGCTTCACGTTTATGGAGAGTAGAATGTGGGAGACCAGCCAGGAGTGTGTTGGGATAGTCGTTCAATTCTGGGGGTAACAACGGCAGTGATGAGGGTTTCAGCAGCAGTTGCGCTGAGACAGGGTGAGGTCCAGGTGATGTTACAGAGATGGAAACAGGCGATCTTAGTGATAGCACAGATATGAGGTCAGAATCTGATCTCGAGATCAAATTTAACACCGAGGTTATGAACAGACTGATTTAATCTCAGACTGTTCCCAGGGAGAAGGATAGAATTGGTATCTAGGGAATGGAGATTGGAGCAGGACTGAAAACAGTGTCTTCAGTCTTCTCTGTTTAATTGGAGTTAATCAGTCATCAGGAAGAGAAGCAGTAACCAGAATAGACCATGAGACTCATCCCAGGTTTAACTTAGTTAGAGAGGGAGAGAAGGAAGGAAAGAAATCCTGGGAGGTTTGAAGAAACTACCTTCACAATCACTCATTAAATCTCCACACAGTAAGTTTTGGACACAAGGTTCATGTCTGCTATTCTGTATGGTCACTCAGGGGGGTTTCAGATTACTGTTTTGTCACGAGTAATGACTGAAGTGAATGATGAAACATTTTGTTATCTTCAGTTGGACGAATTTGTTAAAAAGATACAGGAAGAATTATCCAAAACTCTATTTGGCTTCAGCACAGGGAGGATGGAGAGTGTGTGGGACAGGGATTTGCAGCTTTGGGAGAAGAAGACAGGAAATAATGTTCCATAGAAATGAGAATTGTCTACTCTGAATTTCTATCCTGTTCTTACAGTGATGACTTTTGTAAACCCCTTTTACAGGGTATCGGAAGGGGAGAATTTACAGAGGGGGAACTCAAAACAAACATCACATCAAGATCTGACAGTCACTCAATTCATCAGGACCTGAATATTATCATCTTTGAATGTGGAAGGAGAAATGGTTGTTCTGTCTTTGGGAAAATATTTCAAACATCGGTGTGAGTGGAAAAGCACTGAGACATACACACACCCGAGTGAGAGTGTTCCAGTGAACTGACTGTGGAAAGACCTTTAACCAGTTACACAGCCTGAAATAACATCACACCATTCACACAGGGGGAAATTGTACACGTGTTCTATGTGTGGACAAGGATTCAACTGAGCATCAAACCTGGAGAGACACAGGGACAGCTGTACCATGGAAAAACTGGAAATGTAAGGATTGTGGGAAAGGATTCAATTACCCATCCCAGCTGGAAATCCATCGACCCAGTCACACCGGGGAGAGGCCGTTCACCTGCTCCGAGTGGGAAGGGATTCATTCTGTCAGCCAACCTGCGAACACACCAGCGAATTCACACTGAGGAGAGACCATTCACTTGCTCTGAATGTGGGAAGGGATTCACTCAGTCATCTGAGCTGCTGAGACACCAGCGAGTTCACAGTGGGAAGAAGCCATTCACCTGCTCTGAGTCTGGGAAGGGATTCATTTACTCAACCAACCTGCGAACACACCAGCGAATTCACAATGGGGAGAGACCATTCATCTGCTCTGAGTGTTGGAAGGGATTCACTCAGTCATCTGACCTGCTGATACACCAGCGAGTTCACAGTGGGGAGAGAGCATTCACCTGCTCCAAGAATGGGAAGGATTTCACTCAGTCTTCCCAACTGCTGATACACCAGCGGTTTCACAATGGGGAGAGGCCATTCACCTGCTCTGAGTGTGGGAAGGGTTTCACTCAGTCATCCCACCTGCAAACACACCAGCGCATTCACACTGGAGATACCCGTTCACTTGCTCAGAGTGTGGGAAGCAATTCACTCAGCCATCCCACTTGCAACACACCAGCGGTTTCACAATGGGGAGAGGCCATTCACCTGCTCCGAGTGTGGGAAGGATTTCATTCAGTCATCCAGGCTCCAAACATACCAGCGACTTCACACTGGAGAGAGACCATTCACCTGCTCTGAGTGTGGGAAGGGTTTCACTCAGTCATCCCACCTGTGAATACATCAGCGGTTTTACACTAGAGAGAGACCATTCACCTGCTCCGAATGTGGGAAGGGATTCACTCAGCCATCTGGCCTGCAGAGACACCAACGGTTTCACACTGGAGAGAGACCATTCACCTGCTCCATGTGTGGGAAAGGATTCACTCAGTCATCCCACTTGCGAATTCACCAGCAAATTCACACTGGGGAGAGACCATAAGAACATATGGAATAGGAACGGGAGCAGACCATTTGGCCTCTCAAGTTTGCTGTGCCATTCAATAAGATCATGGCTGATCTTCTTGTGTTTGAATTTCCACATTCCCATCTAACCCCAACAACCTTTGATTCCCTTGCTTATCAAGAATCTATTTACCTCAGTCTTAAAAATATTCAATGATCGCGCCTCCACCACCTTCTGAGGCAGAGAGTTCCCATTCGCACATCCCTCTGAGAGAAAGAAATTCTCCTCATCTCTGTCCTAAAAGGGCAACCCCCTCATTTTGAAACAGTGCCCCCTAGTTCTGGGCTCACCCACAAGAGGAAACATCCTTTCCATGCCCACCTTGTCAAGGCCGTTCAGGATCTTGTATACTTCAGTCAAATCACTCCTCTTCTAAACCCCGGTGGAAACAAGCCCAGTCTGTCCAATCTTTCCTCATAAGACAGCCCACTCATTCCAGGCATCAATCTAGTGAACATCCTTTGAACTGCCTCCAATGTATTTATATCCTTCCTTAAATAAGGAGACCAAAACTGCACACAGTATTCAAGGTGCGGTCCTGTATAACTGAAGCATAACATCCTTACTTTTATCTTCGACCCCTCTCCTAACAAAGGGTAGCATTCCATTAGCCTTATTAATTACTTGCTGTACCTGCATACTAACTTTTTGTGACTCATTTACTAGAACACCTAGGTCCCTCTGCACCTCAGAATTATGCAGCCATTCTCCATTTAAGCAACACTCTGCTTTTTTGTTTTCCTGCCAAAGTGGCCAACTTCACATTTTCCCACATTTCACTCCATTTGCCAGATCTTTGGCCACTCATTCAACCTATCTACATCCATCTGCAACCTCCTCATGTCATCTTCACAACATACATTTCTACCTATGTTTGTGCCATCTGCCAATTTAGCGACCATGTCTTCACTCCCCTCATCTAGGTCATTGATATAAATCATAAAAAGCTGAGGCCCCAATAGACGCCTGTGGGACTCCATTCATCACATCCTGCCAATCAGGAAAAGACCCATTTACACATACTCTCTGCTTTCTGCCAGCCAGCCAATCTCCTATCCATGCTAATAAGTTACCCCCTACACCATGCACTTTTATGTTCCGTAATAATCTTTGATGTGGCACCTTATCAAATGCCTTCTGGAAATCCAAGTACAGTACATCTACAGGCTTCCCTTTTTCCACAGCGCATGTTACTCCTTCAAAAAATCTCCAATCAATTGGTTAAACATGATTTTCATTTCACCAAACCATGCTGACTCTTCCCAATTGCCTTGAGCTCTTCTAAGTGCCCAGCTATCACCTCCTTAATGATCGATTCTGATAACTTCCCCACAATAGACGTTAAGCTAACTGGCCTATAGTTTCCTGTCTTCTGCCTCCCCCCGCCCCCCCCCCCACTTCTTGAATAGAGGGGTTATATTTGCTACTTTCCAA
The DNA here is from genome assembly GCA_026770705.1 of Isurus oxyrinchus. Classification (NCBI taxonomy): domain Eukaryota; kingdom Metazoa; phylum Chordata; class Chondrichthyes; order Lamniformes; family Lamnidae; genus Isurus; species Isurus oxyrinchus. The sequence continues at coordinate 136,406 of JANJGN010001237.1, read as the reverse complement.
TCTGATGGAACCTTTCCAGAATCTAGCAAATTTTGGAAAATTAACACCAGCCAATTACCTCAATTCACAGCTACCTCATTCGCCACCTCTTTTAAGACCCCAGGATGTAGTTCATTGGGTCCCAGAGACTTGGCAGCCTACAGTTCCATTAATTTGCTCAGTACCATTTCCCCAGTGATTTCAATTTTACCAAGTTCCTTTCTCCTGTTCACCTTCTGATTTGCAGCTATTATTGAAGTGTTTTTTGTATCTTCTATATTGAACACAGAAGCAAAATATTGTTCATTTCTTCCACCATTTCCTTATCTACTATTAATTCCCCACTGTCACCCTCTAGAGGACCAACACTCTGCTTACTCTTTTCCTTTTTAAGCACCTGTAGAAACACTTGCTATCCATTTTTACATCTCTAGCAAACTTTCTCTCACACTCTAGTTTCTTTCTCCTGATTAACCTTCTGGCCATTTTCTACTGTTTTTAAATTGTCCAATTATCTGTCCTGCTGCTCATCTTTGTGGAGTCATATGCTTTTTCCTTAAGCTTGATGCTTTCCTTAACTTCTTTAGTTAGCCACAGATGGTGGGTTCTCTCCTTATAATTTTTCTTTATGGTAGGAATGTACTCATTCTGAAAACTGTGAAATATCCCCTTAAATGTCTGTCATTGCTTCTCTATTGATCTATCGTCTAGGCTAGTTTCCTTTTGGGTAATTTCACTTTGGGTAGCTCAGATTTCAACCCCACATAGTTGCCCTTATTTAAGTTTAAGATACAAGTCTTTGTCCCACTCTCCTCCCTTTCAAACTGGATGTAAAATTCAACCATATTGTGCTCGCTGCTACCTAGCAGTGCCCTTACTCTGAGGTCATTAATTAATCCTGTTACATTACACAGTACCAAGTCAAATATAACCTGCTCTCTGATTGGCTTCTGAACATGCTGCTCTAAGAAACTATCTCAAAAGCATTCTAAGAACTCATCAACCAGGCTAATACTGCCAGTCTGATTTTTCCCTGTTGAGATGTAGATTAAAATCACCCATGATTATGGCCATCCCTTTATCACAAGCACACAATATTTTCTCTTGAATACTTTGTCCTACACTATGGCTGCTGTTAGGGGCGCGTCAATCACTCCCACTAATGACTATTTTTCCCCTACTATTCCTCATCTCCACCCAAACCGATTCTACATCCTGCTCTCCTGATCCAAGGTCATCTCTAACTATTGCACCAGTGCCCTCTTTGATTAACAATGCAACCCCTACACTCTTACCGAGCTTCCTATTCTTTTTGAATGTTATGTACCCCTCAATATTAAGGACCCAATCTTAGTTGTCCTGCAGCCACGTCTCCATAATTACTATCAGATCATATTTATTTACTTCTGTGTGGGTCATAAATTCACTTACTTTGTTTTGGATGCTATGTGCATTGAGGTAGAGAGCCTTCAGTCTTGTCTTCTTGTTACCGTTGTAACATCTAGTCTTGACTGTTGATTTATTCTGAGGTTTTTTCTCTCAATCCTTTCCTGCCTTTCTCTGACCTCATTTCTCATATTACTATTTAGCTCTCCTGTCTTGACTCTACATCTTGAATTGCTACCTCTACCCAAGCTTGATCCCTCACCGCTCTTGTTTAGTTTAAAGCTCTCACTACTTCCCTGGTTATGTGATTTGCAAGGACACTCATCCCAGCATGGTTCAGGTGTAAACTGTACCAACGGTACATCCCCCACTGCCCCCAGCACTGATACCAGTGCCCCACAAACCGGAACCCAGTTCTTCCACACCAATCTTTGAGCCACGCATTGGTCTCTCTAATCTTATTTGCCTGATGCCAATTTGCACGTGGCTTAAGTAATAATCCAGAGATTATTACCTTTGAGGTTCTGCTACATAATTTGGTACCTAGCTCCTTATGCTGATTTTACAGAACCTCTTTCCTAGTTCTACCTATGTCATTGGTACGTACATGGACCACGACAACTGGATTCTCCCCTTCCCACGGCAAGTCCCTCTCCAACCCTGAGCAGATGTCCCGAACCCTGGCACTGGGCAGGCAACACAGCCGTCTGGACTCTCACTTTTTGCTGCAGAAAACAGTGTCAATGCCCTCACTATACTATCCCTTACTACCATTACATTCCTTTTTGCTCCCCCTGCGTGAATGGCTTCCTGTACCACAGTGTCATGGCCAGCCAGCTCATCCACCTTGCACATTTCACTTTCATCACACAGGTTGTGACACTTGCAAAGTCTGAGGTTCCTCCACTCCTGCCTGCTCAGTCCCATTACCTGCCTCACTAACAGTCACATCCTCCTGTCCCTCATTGCTGATCAAACAGGTGACCCTCTTCTAAGAGGTGTGACTGTCGTCTGGAACAAAGTTTCCAGGTATTTCTCCCCGTCCCTCAAGTTGCACAGTGTCTGCATTTCGGTTTCCAGATCAATAATCCTGATCCGGAATTCCTCCAGCTGCTTACACTTCCTGCAGACGTGTTTGTCATGGATCACCTTGGCGTCCAAAAGCTCCCACATCTGCAACATAACCCCTGTCCTACCATTCTAACTTATGTTATTTAGTTAATTTACTTTAATTACTTTCTTCCTATGTATGCTACAATTTACTGTGTTTATTGAGTGCTATTACCAGTGACAACTAAAGATTATCTGCTTCTTAACTACAAGGGATGTGTATTCGATGTTTATTTAAGTAACTCTATTTTACTGCTTGTTTAAAATCTTTGTTGTTTTATTTGAATTTTAAAGTTTTCAAATTTTGGTTTATTATTGTAAAGTTATTTTTATTTATGAATCTACCTGAATTTGCCTGTCCTAAGCTGGTTTCTCACACACTGTCCCTTAGACTGAACACTTACCGACCAATCAACGTACCAGCTTCCTGTGACATCACAGTTGCCTCTTCCCCCCCCCTCACTCCTGCTGCCTCACAGCAGCTGCAACAGTGAAACAGCCCATTCCTCACTCAAACCCCTGTCTGTATTTATAGACGTTCCTCACTCAAACCCCCGTCTATATTTATAGGTGTTCCTCACTCAAACCCCTGTCTGTATTTATAGATGTTCCTCACTCAAACCCCCGTCTATATTTATAGGTGTTCCTCACTCAAACCCCCGCCTGTATTTATAGACGTTCCTCACTCAGACCCCTGTCTGTATTTATAGGTGTTCTTCACTCAAATACCCGTCTGTATTTATAGACGTTGCTCACTCAAATACCCCATCTGTATTTATAGATATTCCTCATTAAAACCCCATCTGTATTTATAGATGTTCCTCACTCAAACCCCTGTCTGTATTTATAGACGTTCCTCACTCAAATCCCCAGTCTGTATTTATAGACGTTCCTCACTCAAATACCCTGTCTGTATTTATAGACGTTCCTCACTCAAACCCCAGTCTGTATTTATAGGTGTTCTTCACTCAAATACCCCATCTGTATTTATAGATGTTCCTCACTCAAATACCCCATCTGTATTTATAGATGTTCCTCACTCAAATACCCGTCTGTATTTATAGACGTTCCTCACTCAAATACCCCATCTGTATTTATAGGTGTTCCTCACTCAAACCCCTGTCTGTATTTATAGATGTTCCTCACTCAAATCCCTGGTCTGTATTTATAGACGTTCCTCACTCAAACCCCCCGTCGGTATTTATAGACGTTCCTCACGCCTCACTCAAACCCCCCGTCTGTATTTATAGGCGTTCCTCACTCCTCACTCAAATCCTCCGTCTGTATTTATAGGTGTTCTTCACTCAAATACCCCATCTGTATTTATAGATGTTCCTCACTCAAACCCCCCGTCTGTATTTATAGACGTTCCTCACTCAAATCCCCGGTCTGTATTTATACACGTTCCTCACTCAAACCCCCCGTCTGTATTTATAGGCGTTCCTCACTCCTCACTCAAATCCTCCGTCTGTATTTATAGGTGTTCTTCACTCAAATACCCTGTCTGTATTTATAGATGTTCCTCACTCAAACCCTCCGTCTGTATTTATAGGTGTTCTTCACTCAAATACCCCATCTGTATTTATAGACGTTCCTCACTCAAACCCCCAGTCTGTATTTATAGGCGTTCCTCACTCAAACCCCCAGTCTGTATTTATAGACGTTCCTCACTCAAATACCCCATCTGTATTTATAGATGTTCCTCACTCAAACCCCTGTCTGTATTTATAGGTGTTCTTCACTCAAATACCCCATCTGTATTTATAGATGTTCCTCACTCAAACCCCCCATCTGTATTTATAGGCGTTCCTCACTCCTCACTCAAACCCCCCAGTCTGTATTTATAGACGTTCCTCACTCAAACCCCTGTCTGTATTTATAGGTGTTCTACACTCAAACCCCTGTCTGTATTTATAGACGTTCCTCACTCAAACCCCCCGTCTGCATTTATAGGCGTTCCTCACTCCTCACTCAAATCCACCGTCTGTATTTATAGACGTTCCTCACTCAAACCCCTGTCTGTATTTATAGGTGTTCCTCACTCAAATACCCCATCTGTATTTATAGACGTTCCTCACTCAAACCCCCCGTCTGTATTTATAGGTGTTCTTCACTCAAACCCCTGTCTGTATTTATAGACGTTCCTCACTCAAATCCCCCGTCTGTATTTATAGACGTTCCTCACTCAAACCCCCCGTCTGTATTTATAGGCGTTCCTCACTCCTCACTCAAATCCTCCGTCTGTATTTATAGGCATTCCTCACTCCCCACTCAAATACCCCATCTGTATTTATAGATGTTCCTCACTCCTCACTCAAATCCTCCGTCTGTATTTATAGGCGTTCCTCACTCCTCACTCAAATACCTCATCTGTATTTATAGATGTTCCTCACTCAAACCCCCCATCTGTATTTAAAGGCGTTCCTCACTCCTCACTCAAACCCCCCAGTCTGTATTTATAGACGTTCCTCACTCAAACCCCTGTCTGTATTTATAGGTGTTCTACACTCAAACCCCTGTCTGTATTTATAGACGTTCCTCACTCAAACCCCCCGTCTGCATTTATAGGCGTTCCTCACTCCTCACTCAAATCCACCGTCTGTATTTATAGACGTTCCTCACTCAAACCCCTGTCTGTATTTATAGGTGTTCCTCACTCAAATACCCCATCTGTATTTATAGACGTTCCTCACTCAAACCCCCCGTCTGTATTTATAGGTGTTCTTCACTCAAACCCCTGTCTGTATTTATAGACGTTCCTCACTCAAATCCCCCGTCTGTATTTATAGACGTTCCTCACTCAAACCCCCCGTCTGTATTTATAGGCGTTCCTCACTCCTCACTCAAATCCTCCGTCTGTATTTATAGGCATTCCTCACTCCCCACTCAAATACCCCATCTGTATTTATAGATGTTCCTCACTCCTCACTCAAATCCTCCGTCTGTATTTATAGGCGTTCCTCACTCCTCACTCAAATACCTCATCTGTATTTATAGATGTTCCTCACTCAAACCCCTGTCTGTATTTATAGGTGTTCTTCACTCAAATACCCCATCTGTATTTATAGACGTTCCTCACTCAAACCCCCAGTCTGTATTTATAGGCGTTCCTCACTCCTCACTCAAATACCCCATCTATATTTATAGATGTTCCTCACTCACACCCCCCGTCTGTATTTATAGGTGTTACTCACTCAAATCCCCAGTCTCTAATTATTGGCGTTCCTCACTCAAAAACCCCATCTGTATTTATAGATGTTCCTCACTCAAACCCCTGTCTGTATTTATACGTGTTCTTCACTCAAATACCCCATCTGTATTTATAGATGTTCCTCACTCAAATCCCCGGTCTGTATTTATAGACGTTCCTCACTCAAATCCCCTGTCTGTATTTATAGACGTTCCTCGCTCAAATCCCCGGTCTGTATTTATGGATGCTCCTCACTCAAACGCCCCGTCTGTATTTATAGACGTTCCTCACTCAAATCCCCTGTCTGTATTTATAGACGTTCCTCGCTCAAATCCCCGGTCTGTATTTATAGATGCTCCTCACTCAAACCCCCCGTCTGTATTTATAGACGTTCCTCGCTCAAATCCCCGGTCTGTATTTATAGATGCTCCTCACTCAAACCCCCCATCTGTATTTATAGACGTTCCTCACTCAAACCCCCCGTCTGTATTTATAGATGTTCCTCACTCAAATCCCTGGTCTGTATTTATAGATTTTCCTCACTCAAATCCCCAGTCTGTATTTATAGACGTTCCTCACTCAAACCCCTGTCTGTATTTATAGGTGTTCTACACTCAAACCCCTGTCTGTATTTATAGACGTTCCTCACTCAAACCCCCCGTCTGCATTTATAGGCGTTCCTCACTCCTCACTCAAATCCACCGTCTGTATTTATAGACGTTCCTCACTCAAACCCCTGTCTGTATTTATAGGTGTTCCTCACTCAAATACCCCATCTGTATTTATAGACGTTCCTCACTCAAACCCCCCGTCTGTATTTATAGGTGTTCTTCACTCAAACCCCTGTCTGTATTTATAGACGTTCCTCACTCAAATCCCCCGTCTGTATTTATAGACGTTCCTCACTCAAACCCCCCGTCTGTATTTATAGGCGTTCCTCACTCCTCACTCAAATCCTCCGTCTGTATTTATAGGCATTCCTCACTCCCCACTCAAATACCTCATCTGTATTTATAGATGTTCCTCACTCCTCACTCAAATCCTCCGTCTGTATTTATAGGTGTTCTTCACTCAAATACCCCATCTATATTTATAGATGTTCCTCACTCAAACCCCCCGTCTGTATTTATAGACGTTCCTCACTCAAATCCCCGGTCTGTATTTATACACGTTCCTCACTCAAACCCCCCGTCTGTATTTATAGGCGTTCCTCACTCCTCACTCAAATCCTCCATCTGTATTTATAGGTGTTCTTCACTCAAATACCCTGTCTGTATTTATAGATGTTCCTCACTCAAACCCTCCGTCTGTATTTATAGGTGTTCTTCACTCAAATACCCCATCTGTATTTATAGACGTTCCTCACTCAAAACCCCAGTCTGTATTTATAGGCGTTCCTCACTCAAACCCCCAGTCTGTATTTATAGACGTTCCTCACTCAAATTCCCCATCTGTATTTATAGATGTTCCTCACTCAAACCCCTGTCTGTATTTATAGGTGTTCTTCACTCAAATACCCCATCTGTATTTATAGATGTTCCTCACTCAAACCCCCCATCTGTATTTATAGGCGTTCCTCACTCCTCACTCAAACCCCCCAATCTGTATTTATAGACGTTCCTCACTCAAACCCCTGTCTGTATTTATAGGTGTTCTACACTCAAACCCCTGTCTGTATTTATAGACGTTCCTCACTCAAACCCCCCGTCTGCATATATAGGCGTTCCTCACTCCTCACTCAAATCCACCGTCTGTATTTATAGACGTTCCTCACTCAAACCCCTGTCTGTATTTATAGGTGTTCCTCACTCAAATACCCCATCTGTATTTATAGACGTTCCTCACTCAAACCCCCCGTCTGTATTTATAGGTGTTCTTCACTCAAACCCCTGTCTGTATTTATAGACGTTCCTCACTCAAATCCCCCGTCTGTATTTATAGACGTTCCTCACTCAAACCCCCCGTCTGTATTTATAGGCGTTCCTCACTCCTCACTCAAATCCTCCGTCTGTATTTATAGGCATTCCTCACTCCCCACTCAAATACCCCATCTGTATTTATAGATGTTCCTCACTCAAATCCTCCGTCTGTATTTATAGGCGTTCCTCACTCCTCACTCAAATACCTCATCTGTATTTATAGATGTTCCTCACTCAAACCCCCCATCTGTATTTAAAGGCGTTCCTCACTCCTCACTCAAACCCCCCAGTCTGTATTTATAGACGTTCCTCACTCAAACCCCTGTCTGTATTTATAGGTGTTCTACACTCAAACCCCTGTCTGTATTTATAGACGTTCCTCACTCAAACCCCCCGTCTGCATTTATAGGCGTTCCTCACTCCTCACTCAAATCCACCGTCTGTATTTATAGACGTTCCTCACTCAAACCCCTGTCTGTATTTATAGGTGTTCCTCACTCAAATACCCCATCTGTATTTATAGACGTTCCTCACTCAAACCCCCCGTCTGTATTTATAGGTGTTCTTCACTCAAACCCCTGTCTGTATTTATAGACGTTCCTCACTCAAATCCCCCGTCTGTATTTATAGACGTTCCTCACTCAAACCCCCCGTCTGTATTTATAGGCGTTCCTCACTCCTCACTCAAATCCTCCGTCTGTATTTATAGGCATTCCTCACTCCCCACTCAAATACCCCATCTGTATTTATAGATGTTCCTCACTCCTCACTCAAATCCTCCGTCTGTATTTATAGGCGTTCCTCACTCCTCACTCAAATACCTCATCTGTATTTATAGATGTTCCTCACTCAAACCCCTGTCTGTATTTATAGGTGTTCTTCACTCAAATACCCCATCTGTATTTATAGACGTTCCTCACTCAAACCCCCAGTCTGTATTTATAGGCGTTCCTCACTCCTCACTCAAATACCCCATCTATATTTATAGATGTTCCTCACTCACACCCCCCGTCTGTATTTATAGGTGTTACTCACTCAAATCCCCAGTCTCTAATTATTGGCGTTCCTCACTCAAAAACCCCATCTGTATTTATAGATGTTCCTCACTCAAACCCCTGTCTGTATTTATACGTGTTCTTCACTCAAATACCCCATCTGTATTTATAGATGTTCCTCACTCAAATCCCCGGTCTGTATTTATAGACGTTCCTCACTCAAATCCCCTGTCTGTATTTATAGACGTTCCTCGCTCAAATCCCCGGTCTGTATTTATGGATGCTCCTCACTCAAACGCCCCGTCTGTATTTATAGACGTTCCTCACTCAAATCCCCTGTCTGTATTTATAGACGTTCCTCGCTCAAATCCCCGGTCTGTATTTATAGATGCTCCTCACTCAAACCCCCCGTCTGTATTTATAGACGTTCCTCGCTCAAATCCCCGGTCTGTATTTATAGATGCTCCTCACTCAAACCCCCCATCTGTATTTATAGACGTTCCTCACTCAAACCCCCCGTCTGTATTTATAGATGTTCCTCACTCAAATCCCTGGTCTGTATTTATAGATTTTCCTCACTCAAATCCCCAGTCTGTATTTATAGACGTTCCTCACTCAAACCCCTGTCTGTATTTATAGGTGTTCTACACTCAAACCCCTGTCTGTATTTATAGACGTTCCTCACTCAAACCCCCCGTCTGCATTTATAGGCGTTCCTCACTCCTCACTCAAATCCACCGTCTGTATTTATAGACGTTCCTCACTCAAACCCCTGTCTGTATTTATAGGTGTTCCTCACTCAAATACCCCATCTGTATTTATAGACGTTCCTCACTCAAACCCCCCGTCTGTATTTATAGGTGTTCTTCACTCAAACCCCTGTCTGTATTTATAGACGTTCCTCACTCAAATCCCCCGTCTGTATTTATAGACGTTCCTCACTCAAACCCCCCGTCTGTATTTATAGGCGTTCCTCACTCCTCACTCAAATCCTCCGTCTGTATTTATAGGCATTCCTCACTCCCCACTCAAATACCTCATCTGTATTTATAGATGTTCCTCACTCCTCACTCAAATCCTCCGTCTGTATTTATAGGTGTTCTTCACTCAAATACCCCATCTATATTTATAGATGTTCCTCACTCAAACCCCCCGTCTGTATTTATAGACGTTCCTCACTCAAATCCCCGGTCTGTATTTATACACGTTCCTCACTCAAACCCCCCGTCTGTATTTATAGGCGTTCCTCACTCCTCACTCAAATCCTCCATCTGTATTTATAGGTGTTCTTCACTCAAATACCCTGTCTGTATTTATAGATGTTCCTCACTCAAACCCTCCGTCTGTATTTATAGGTGTTCTTCACTCAAATACCCCATCTGTATTTATAGACGTTCCTCACTCAAAACCCCAGTCTGTATTTATAGGCGTTCCTCACTCAAACCCCCAGTCTGTATTTATAGACGTTCCTCACTCAAATTCCCCATCTGTATTTATAGATGTTCCTCACTCAAACCCCTGTCTGTATTTATAGGTGTTCTTCACTCAAATACCCCATCTGTATTTATAGATGTTCCTCACTCAAACCCCCCATCTGTATTTATAGGCGTTCCTCACTCCTCACTCAAACCCCCCAATCTGTATTTATAGACGTTCCTCACTCAAACCCCTGTCTGTATTTATAGGTGTTCTACACTCAAACCCCTGTCTGTATTTATAGACGTTCCTCACTCAAACCCCCCGTCTGCATATATAGGCGTTCCTCACTCCTCACTCAAATCCACCGTCTGTATTTATAGACGTTCCTCACTCAAACCCCTGTCTGTATTTATAGGTGTTCCTCACTCAAATACCCCATCTGTATTTATAGACGTTCCTCACTCAAACCCCCCGTCTGTATTTATAGGTGTTCTTCACTCAAACCCCTGTCTGTATTTATAGACGTTCCTCACTCAAATCCCCCGTCTGTATTTATAGACGTTCCTCACTCAAACCCCCCGTCTGTATTTATAGGCGTTCCTCACTCCTCACTCAAATCCTCCGTCTGTATTTATAGGCATTCCTCACTCCCCACTCAAATACCCCATCTGTATTTATAGATGTTCCTCACTCAAATCCTCCGTCTGTATTTATAGGCGTTCCTCACTCCTCACTCAAATACCTCATCTGTATTTATAGATGTTCCTCACTCAAACCCCTGTCTGTATTTATAGGTGTTCTTCACTCAAATACCCCATTGTATTTATAGACGTTCCTCACTCAAACCCCCAGTCTGTATTTATAGGCGTTCCTCACTCCTCACTCAAATACCCCATCTATATTTATAGATGTTCCTCACTCACACCCCCCGTCTGTATTTATAGGTGTTACTCACTCAAATCCTCAGTCTCTAATTATTGGCGTTCCTCACTCAAATACCCCATCTGTATTTATAGATGTTCCTCACTCAAACCCCTGTCTGTATTTATACGTGTTCTTCACTCAAATACCCCATCTGTATTTATAGATGTTCCTCACTCAAATCCCCGGTCTGTATTTATAGACGTTCCTCACTCAAATCCCCTGTCTGTATTTATAGACGTTCCTCGCTCAAATCCCCGGTCTGTATTTATAGATGCTCCTCACTCAAACGCCCCGTCTGTATTTATAGACGTTCCTCGCTCAAATCCCCGGTCTGTATTTATAGATGCTCCTCACTCAAACCCCCCGTCTGTATTTATAGACGTTCCTCGCTCAAATCCCCGGTCTGTATTTATAGATGCTCCTCACTCAAACCCCCCATCTGTATTTATAGACGTTCCTCACTCAAACCCCCCATCTGTATTTATAGATGTTCCTCACTCAAATCCCTGGTCTGTATTTATAGATTTTCCTCACTCAAATCCCCAGTCTGTATTTATAGACGTTCCTCACTCAAACCCCTGTCTGTATTTATAGGTGTTCTACACTCAAACCCCTGTCTGTATTTATAGACGTTCCTCACTCAAACCCCCCGTCTGCATTTATAGGCGTTCCTCACTCCTCACTCAAATCCACCGTCTGTATTTATAGACGTTCCTCACTCAAACCCCTGTCTGTATTTATAGGTGTTCCTCACTCAAATACCCCATCTGTATTTATAGACGTTCCTCACTCAAACCCCCCGTCTGTATTTATAGGTGTTCTTCACTCAAACCCCTGTCTGTATTTATAGACGTTCCTCACTCAAATCCACCGTCTGTATTTATAGACGTTCCTCACTCAAACCCCTGTCTGTATTTATAGGCGTTCCTCACTCCTCACTCAAATCCTCCGTCTGTATTTATAGGCATTCCTCACTCCCCACTCAAATACCCCATCTGTATTTATAGATGTTCCTCACTCCTCACTCAAATCCTCCGTCTGTATTTATAGGTGTTCTTCACTCAAATACCCCATCTATATTTATAGATGTTCCTCACTCAAACCCCCCGTCTGTATTTATAGACGTTCCTCACTCAAATCCCCGGTCTGTATTTATACACGTTCCTCACTCAAACCCCCCGTCTGTATTTATAGGCGTTCCTCACTCCTCACTCAAATCCTCCGTCTGTATTTATAGGTGTTCTTCACTCAAATACCCTGTCTGTATTTATAGATGTTCCTCACTCAAACCCTCCGTCTGTATTTATAGGTGTTCTTCACTCAAATACCCCATCTGTATTTATAGACGTTCCTCACTCAAACCCCCAGTCTGTATTTATAGGCGTTCCTCACTCAAACCCCCAGTCTGTATTTATAGACGTTCCTCACTCAAATACCCCATCTGTATTTATAGATGTTCCTCACTCAAACCCCTGTCTGTATTTATAGGTGTTCTTCACTCAAATACCCCATCTGTATTTATAGATGTTCCTCACTCAAACCCCCCATCTGTATATATAGGCGTTCCTCACTCCTCACTCAAACCCCCCAGTCTGTATTTATAGACGTTCCTCACTCAAACCCCTGTCTGTATTTATAGGTGTTCTACACTCAAACCCCTGTCTGTATTTATAGACGTTCCTCACTCAAACCCCCCGTCTGCATTTATAGGCGTTCCTCACTCCTCACTCAAATCCACCGTCTGTATTTATAGACGTTCCTCACTCAAACCCCTGTCTGTATTTATAGGTGTTCCTCACTCAAATACCCCATCTGTATTTATAGACGTTCCTCACTCAAACCCCCCGTCTGTATTTATAGGTGTTCTTCACTCAAACCCCTGTCTGTATTTATAGACGTTCCTCACTCAAATCCCCCGTCTGTATTTATAGACGTTCCTCACTCAAACCCCCCGTCTGTATTTATAGGCGTTCCTCACTCCTCACTCAAATCCTCCGTCTGTATTTATAGGCATTCCTCACTCCCCACTCAAATACCCCATCTGTATTTATAGATGTTCCTCACTCCTCACTCAAATCCTCCGTCTGTATTTATAGGCGTTCCTCACTCCTCACTCAAATACCTCATCTGTATTTATAGATGTTCCTCACTCAAACCCCTGTCTGTATTTATAGGTGTTCTTCACTCAAATACCCCATCTGTATTTATAGACGTTCCTCACTCAAACCCCCAGTCTGTATTTATAGGCGTTCCTCACTCCTCACTCAAATACCCCATCTATATTTATAGATGTTCCTCACTCACACCCCCCGTCTGTATTTATAGGTGTTACTCACTCAAATCCTCAGTCTCTAATTATTGGCGTTCCTCACTCAAATACCCCATCTGTATTTATAGATGTTCCTCACTCAAACCCCTGTCTGTATTTATACGTGTTCTTCACTCAAATACCCCATCTGTATTTATAGATGTTCCTCACTCAAATCCCCGGTCTGTATTTATAGACGTTCCTCACTCAAATCCCCTGTCTGTATTTATAGACGTTCCTCGCTCAAATCCCCGGTCTGTATTTATAGATGCTCCTCACTCAAACGCCCCGTCTGTATTTATAGACGTTCCTCACTCAAATCCCCTGTCTGTATTTATAGACGTTCCTCGCTCAAATCCCCGGTCTGTATTTATAGATGCTCCTCACTCAAACCCCCCGTCTGTATTTATAGACGTTCCTCGCTCAAATCCCCGGTCTGTATTTATAGATGCTCCTCACTCAAACCCCCCATCTGTATTTATAGACGTTCCTCACTCAAACCCCCCGTCTGTATTTATAGATGTTCCTCACTCAAATCCCTGGTCTGTATTTATAGATTTTCCTCACTCAAATCCCCAGTCTGTATTTATAGACGTTCCTCACTCAAACCCCTGTCTGTATTTATAGGTGTTCTACACTCAAACCCCTGTCTGTATTTATAGACGTTCCTCACTCAAACCCCCCGTCTGCATTTATAGGCGTTCCTCACTCCTCACTCAAATCCACCGTCTGTATTTATAGACGTTCCTCACTCAAACCCCTGTCTGTATTTATAGGTGTTCCTCACTCAAATACCCCATCTGTATTTATAGACGTTCCTCACTCAAACCCCCCGTCTGTATTTATAGGTGTTCTTCACTCAAACCCCTGTCTGTATTTATAGACGTTCCTCACTCAAATCCCCCGTCTGTATTTATAGACGTTCCTCACTCAAACCCCCCGTCTGTATTTATAGGCGTTCCTCACTCCTCACTCAAATCCTCCGTCTGTATTTATAGGCATTCCTCACTCCCCACTCAAATACCCCATCTGTATTTATAGATGTTCCTCACTCAAATCCTCCGTCTGTATTTATAGGCGTTCCTCACTCCTCACTCAAATACCTCATCTGTATTTATAGATGTTCCTCACTCAAACCCCTGTCTGTATTTATAGGTGTTCTTCACTCAAATACCCCATCTGTATTTATAGACGTTCCTCACTCAAACCCCCAGTCTGTATTTATAGGCGTTCCTCACTCCTCACTCAAATACCCCATCTATATTTATAGATGTTCCTCACTCACACCCCCCGTCTGTATTTATAGGTGTTACTCACTCAAATCCTCAGTCTCTAATTATTGGCGTTCCTCACTCAAATACCCCATCTGTATTTATAGATGTTCCTCACTCAAACCCCTGTCTGTATTTATACGTGTTCTTCACTCAAATACCCCATCTGTATTTATAGATGTTCCTCACTCAAATCCCCGGTCTGTATTTATAGACGTTCCTCACTCAAATCCCCTGTCTGTATTTATAGACGTTCCTCGCTCAAATCCCCGGTCTGTATTTATAGATGCTCCTCACTCAAACGCCCCGTCTGTATTTATAGACGTTCCTCGCTCAAATCCCCGGTCTGTATTTATAGATGCTCCTCACTCAAACCCCCCGTCTGTATTTATAGACGTTCCTCGCTCAAATCCCCGGTCTGTATTTATAGATGCTCCTCACTCAAACCCCCCATCTGTATTTATAGACGTTCCTCACTCAAACCCCCCGTCTGTATTTATAGATGTTCCTCACTCAAATCCCTGGTCTGTATTTATAGATTTTCCTCACTCAAATCCCCAGTCTGTATTTATAGACGTTCCTCACTCAAACCCCTGTCTGTATTTATAGGTGTTCTACACTCAAACCCCTGTCTGTATTTATAGACGTTCCTCACTCAAACCCCCCGTCTGCATTTATAGGCGTTCCTCACTCCTCACTCAAATCCACCGTCTGTATTTATAGACGTTCCTCACTCAAACCCCTGTCTGTATTTATAGGTGTTCCTCACTCAAATACCCCATCTGTATTTATAGACGTTCCTCACTCAAACCCCCCGTCTGTATTTATAGGTGTTCTTCACTCCTCACTCAAATCCTCCGTCTGTATTTATAGGCATTCCTCACTCCCCACTCAAATACCCCATCTGTATTTATAGATGTTCCTCACTCCTCACTCAAATCCTCCGTCTGTATTTATAGGCGTTCCTCACTCCTCACTCAAATACCTCATCTGTATTTATAGATGTTCCTCACTCAAACCCCTGTCTGTATTTATAGGTGTTCTTCACTCAAATACCCCATCTGTATTTATAGACGTTCCTCACTCAAACCCCCAGCCTGTATTTATAGGCGTTCCTCACTCCTCACTCAAATACCCCATCTATATTTATAGATGTTCCTCACTCACACCCCCCGTCTGTATTTATAGGTGTTACTCACTCAAATCCTCAGTCTCTAATTATTGGCGTTCCTCACTCAAATACCCCATCTGTATTTATAGATGTTCCTCACTCAAACCCCTGTCTGTATTTACACGTGTTCTTCACTCAAATACCCCATCTGTATTTATAGATGTTCCTCACTCAAATCCCCGGTCTGTATTTATAGACGTTCCTCACTCAAATCCCCTGTCTGTATTTATAGACGTTCCTCGCTCAAATCCCCGGTCTGTATTTATAGATGCTCCTCACTCAAACGCCCCGTCTGTATTTATAGACGTTCCTCACTCAAATCCCCTGTCTGTATTTATAGACGTTCCTCGCTCAAATCCCCGGTCTGTATTTATAGATGCTCCTCACTCAAACCCCCCGTCTGTATTTATAGACGTTCCTCGCTCAAATCCCCGGTCTGTATTTATAGATGCTCCTCACTCAAACCCCCCATCTGTATTTATAGACGTTCCTCACTCAAACCCCCCGTCTGTATTTATAGATGTTCCTCACTCAAATCCCTGGTCTGTATTTATAGATTTTCCTCACTCAAATCCCCAGTCTGTATTTATAGACGTTCCTCACTCAAACCCCTGTCTGTATTTATAGGTGTTCTACACTCAAACCCCTGTCTGTATTTATAGACGTTCCTCACTCAAACCCCCCGTCTGCATTTATAGGCGTTCCTCACTCCTCACTCAAATCCACCGTCTGTATTTATAGACGTTCCTCACTCAAACCCCTGTCTGTATTTATAGGTGTTCCTCACTCAAATACCCCATCTGTATTTATAGACGTTCCTCACTCAAACCCCCCGTCTGTATTTATAGGTGTTCTTCACTCAAACCCCTGTCTGTATTTATAGACGTTCCTCACTCAAATCCCCCGTCTGTATTTATAGACGTTCCTCACTCAAACCCCCCGTCTGTATTTATAGGCGTTCCTCACTCCTCACTCAAATCCTCCGTCTGTATTTATAGGCATTCCTCACTCCCCACTCAAATACCCCATCTGTATTTATAGATGTTCCTCACTCAAATCCTCCGTCTGTATTTATAGGCGTTCCTCACTCCTCACTCAAATACCTCATCTGTATTTATAGATGTTCCTCACTCAAACCCCTGTCTGTATTTATAGGTGTTCTTCACTCAAATACCCCATCTGTATTTATAGACGTTCCTCACTCAAACCCCCAGTCTGTATTTATAGGCGTTCCTCACTCCTCACTCAAATACCCCATCTATATTTATAGATGTTCCTCACTCACACCCCCCGTCTGTATTTATAGGTGTTACTCACTCAAATCCTCAGTCTCTAATTATTGGCGTTCCTCACTCAAATACCCCATCTGTATTTATAGATGTTCCTCACTCAAACCCCTGTCTGTATTTATACGTGTTCTTCACTCAAATACCCCATCTGTATTTATAGATGTTCCTCACTCAAATCCCCGGTCTGTATTTATAGACGTTCCTCACTCAAATCCCCTGTCTGTATTTATAGACGTTCCTCGCTCAAATCCCCGGTCTGTATTTATAGATGCTCCTCACTCAAACGCCCCGTCTGTATTTATAGACGTTCCTCGCTCAAATCCCCGGTCTGTATTTATAGATGCTCCTCACTCAAACCCCCCGTCTGTATTTATAGACGTTCCTCGCTCAAATCCCCGGTCTGTATTTATAGATGCTCCTCACTCAAACCCCCCATCTGTATTTATAGACGTTCCTCACTCAAACCCCCCGTCTGTATTTATAGATGTTCCTCACTCAAATCCCTGGTCTGTATTTATAGATTTTCCTCACTCAAATCCCCAGTCTGTATTTATAGACGTTCCTCACTCAAACCCCTGTCTGTATTTATAGGTGTTCTACACTCAAACCCCTGTCTGTATTTATAGACGTTCCTCACTCAAACCCCCCGTCTGCATTTATAGGCGTTCCTCACTCCTCACTCAAATCCACCGTCTGTATTTATAGACGTTCCTCACTCAAACCCCTGTCTGTATTTATAGGTGTTCCTCACTCAAATACCCCATCTGTATTTATAGACGTTCCTCACTCAAACCCCCCGTCTGTATTTATAGGTGTTCTTCACTCAAACCCCTGTCTGTATTTATAGACGTTCCTCACTCAAATCCACCGTCTGTATTTATAGACGTTCCTCACTCAAACCCCTGTCTGTATTTATAGGTGTTCCTCACTCAAATACCCCATCTGTATTTATAGACGTTCCTCACTCAAACCCCCCGTCTGTATTTATAGGTGTTCTTCACTCAAACCCCTGTCTGTATTTATAGACGTTCCTCACTCAAATCCCCCGTCTGTATTTATAGACGTTCCTCACTCAAACCCCCCGTCTGTATTTATAGGCGTTCCTCACTCCTCACTCAAATCCTCCGTCTGTATTTATAGGCATTCCTCACTCCCCACTCAAATACCCCATCTGTATTTATAGATGTTCCTCACTCCTCACTCAAATCCTCCGTCTGTATTTATAGGTGTTCTTCACTCAAATACCCCATCTATATTTATAGATGTTCCTCACTCAA
This sequence comes from Isurus oxyrinchus, assembly GCA_026770705.1. Taxonomy (NCBI): domain Eukaryota; kingdom Metazoa; phylum Chordata; class Chondrichthyes; order Lamniformes; family Lamnidae; genus Isurus; species Isurus oxyrinchus. The sequence continues at coordinate 118,168 of JANJGN010001237.1, read as the reverse complement.
ACCCCCCGTCTGTATTTATAGACGTTCCTCACTCAAATCCCCGGTCTGTATTTATACACGTTCCTCACTCAAACCCCCCGTCTGTATTTATAGGCGTTCCTCACTCCTCACTCAAATCCTCCGTCTGTATTTATAGGTGTTCTTCACTCAAATACCCTGTCTGTATTTATAGATGTTCCTCACTCAAACCCTCCGTCTGTATTTATAGGTGTTCTTCACTCAAATACCCCATCTGTATTTATAGACGTTCCTCACTCAAACCCCCAGTCTGTATTTATAGGCGTTCCTCACTCAAACCCCCAGTCTGTATTTATAGACGTTCCTCACTCAAATACCCCATCTGTATTTATAGATGTTCCTCACTCAAACCCCTGTCTGTATTTATAGGTGTTCTTCACTCAAATACCCCATCTGTATTTATAGATGTTCCTCACTCAAACCCCCCATCTGTATATATAGGCGTTCCTCACTCCTCACTCAAACCCCCCAGTCTGTATTTATAGACGTTCCTCACTCAAACCCCTGTCTGTATTTATAGGTGTTCTACACTCAAACCCCTGTCTGTATTTATAGACGTTCCTCACTCAAACCCCCCGTCTGCATTTATAGGCGTTCCTCACTCCTCACTCAAATCCACCGTCTGTATTTATAGACGTTCCTCACTCAAACCCCTGTCTGTATTTATAGGTGTTCCTCACTCAAATACCCCATCTGTATTTATAGACGTTCCTCACTCAAACCCCCCGTCTGTATTTATAGGTGTTCTTCACTCAAACCCCTGTCTGTATTTATAGACGTTCCTCACTCAAATCCCCCGTCTGTATTTATAGACGTTCCTCACTCAAACCCCCCGTCTGTATTTATAGGCGTTCCTCACTCCTCACTCAAATCCTCCGTCTGTATTTATAGGCATTCCTCACTCCCCACTCAAATACCCCATCTGTATTTATAGATGTTCCTCACTCCTCACTCAAATCCTCCGTCTGTATTTATAGGCGTTCCTCACTCCTCACTCAAATACCTCATCTGTATTTATAGATGTTCCTCACTCAAACCCCTGTCTGTATTTATAGGTGTTCTTCACTCAAATACCCCATCTGTATTTATAGACGTTCCTCACTCAAACCCCCAGTCTGTATTTATAGGCGTTCCTCACTCCTCACTCAAATACCCCATCTATATTTATAGATGTTCCTCACTCACACCCCCCGTCTGTATTTATAGGTGTTACTCACTCAAATCCTCAGTCTCTAATTATTGGCGTTCCTCACTCAAATACCCCATCTGTATTTATAGATGTTCCTCACACAAACCCCTGTCTGTATTTATACGTGTTCTTCACTCAAATACCCCATCTGTATTTATAGATGTTCCTCACTCAAATCCCCGGTCTGTATTTATAGACGTTCCTCACTCAAATCCCCTGTCTGTATTTATAGACGTTCCTCGCTCAAATCCCCGGTCTGTATTTATAGATGCTCCTCACTCAAACGCCCCGTCTGTATTTATAGACGTTCCTCACTCAAATCCCCTGTCTGTATTTATAGACGTTCCTCGCTCAAATCCCCGGTCTGTATTTATAGATGCTCCTCACTCAAACCCCCCGTCTGTATTTATAGACGTTCCTCGCTCAAATCCCCGGTCTGTATTTATAGATGCTCCTCACTCAAACCCCCCATCTGTATTTATAGACGTTCCTCACTCAAACCCCCCGTCTGTATTTATAGATGTTCCTCACTCAAATCCCTGGTCTGTATTTATAGATTTTCCTCACTCAAATCCCCAGTCTGTATTTATAGACGTTCCTCACTCAAACCCCTGTCTGTATTTATAGGTGTTCTACACGCAAACCCCTGTCTGTATTTATAGACGTTCCTCACTCAAACCCCCCGTCTGCATTTATAGGCGTTCCTCACTCCTCACTCAAATCCACCGTCTGTATTTATAGACGTTCCTCACTCAAACCCCTGTCTGTATTTATAGGTGTTCCTCACTCAAATACCCCATCTGTATTTATAGACGTTCCTCACTCAAACCCCCCGTCTGTATTTATAGGTGTTCTTCACTCCTCACTCAAATCCTCCGTCTGTATTTATAGGCATTCCTCACTCCCCACTCAAATACCCCATCTGTATTTATAGATGTTCCTCACTCCTCACTCAAATCCTCCGTCTGTATTTATAGGCGTTCCTCACTCCTCACTCAAATACCTCATCTGTATTTATAGATGTTCCTCACTCAAACCCCTGTCTGTATTTATAGGTGTTCTTCACTCAAATACCCCATCTGTATTTATAGACGTTCCTCACTCAAACCCCCAGCCTGTATTTATAGGCGTTCCTCACTCCTCACTCAAATACCCCATCTATATTTATAGATGTTCCTCACTCACACCCCCCGTCTGTATTTATAGGTGTTACTCACTCAAATCCTCAGTCTCTAATTATTGGCGTTCCTCACTCAAATACCCCATCTGTATTTATAGATGTTCCTCACTCAAACCCCTGTCTGTATTTACACGTGTTCTTCACTCAAATACCCCATCTGTATTTATAGATGTTCCTCACTCAAATCCCCGGTCTGTATTTATAGACGTTCCTCACTCAAATCCCCTGTCTGTATTTATAGACGTTCCTCGCTCAAATCCCCGGTCTGTATTTATAGATGCTCCTCACTCAAACGCCCCGTCTGTATTTATAGACGTTCCTCACTCAAATCCCCTGTCTGTATTTATAGACGTTCCTCGCTCAAATCCCCGGTCTGTATTTATAGATGCTCCTCACTCAAACCCCCCGTCTGTATTTATAGACGTTCCTCGCTCAAATCCCCGGTCTGTATTTATAGATGCTCCTCACTCAAACCCCCCATCTGTATTTATAGACGTTCCTCACTCAAACCCCCCGTCTGTATTTATAGATGTTCCTCACTCAAATCCCTGGTCTGTATTTATAGATTTTCCTCACTCAAATCCCCAGTCTGTATTTATAGACGTTCCTCACTCAAACCCCTGTCTGTATTTATAGGTGTTCTACACTCAAACCCCTGTCTGTATTTATAGACGTTCCTCACTCAAACCCCCCGTCTGCATTTATAGGCGTTCCTCACTCCTCACTCAAATCCACCGTCTGTATTTATAGACGTTCCTCACTCAAACCCCTGTCTGTATTTATAGGTGTTCCTCACTCAAATACCCCATCTGTATTTATAGACGTTCCTCACTCAAACCCCCCGTCTGTATTTATAGGTGTTCTTCACTCAAACCCCTGTCTGTATTTATAGACGTTCCTCACTCAAATCCCCCGTCTGTATTTATAGACGTTCCTCACTCAAACCCCCCGTCTGTATTTATAGGCGTTCCTCACTCCTCACTCAAATCCTCCGTCTGTATTTATAGGCATTCCTCACTCCCCACTCAAATACCCCATCTGTATTTATAGATGTTCCTCACTCAAATCCTCCGTCTGTATTTATAGGCGTTCCTCACTCCTCACTCAAATACCTCATCTGTATTTATAGATGTTCCTCACTCAAACCCCTGTCTGTATTTATAGGTGTTCTTCACTCAAATACCCCATCTGTATTTATAGACGTTCCTCACTCAAACCCCCAGTCTGTATTTATAGGCGTTCCTCACTCCTCACTCAAATACCCCATCTATATTTATAGATGTTCCTCACTCACACCCCCCGTCTGTATTTATAGGTGTTACTCACTCAAATCCTCAGTCTCTAATTATTGGCGTTCCTCACTCAAATACCCCATCTGTATTTATAGATGTTCCTCACTCAAACCCCTGTCTGTATTTATACGTGTTCTTCACTCAAATACCCCATCTGTATTTATAGATGTTCCTCACTCAAATCCCCGGTCTGTATTTATAGACGTTCCTCACTCAAATCCCCTGTCTGTATTTATAGACGTTCCTCGCTCAAATCCCCGGTCTGTATTTATAGATGCTCCTCACTCAAACGCCCCGTCTGTATTTATAGACGTTCCTCGCTCAAATCCCCGGTCTGTATTTATAGATGCTCCTCACTCAAACCCCCCGTCTGTATTTATAGACGTTCCTCGCTCAAATCCCCGGTCTGTATTTATAGATGCTCCTCACTCAAACCCCCCATCTGTATTTATAGACGTTCCTCACTCAAACCCCCCGTCTGTATTTATAGATGTTCCTCACTCAAATCCCTGGTCTGTATTTATAGATTTTCCTCACTCAAATCCCCAGTCTGTATTTATAGACGTTCCTCACTCAAACCCCTGTCTGTATTTATAGGTGTTCTACACTCAAACCCCTGTCTGTATTTATAGACGTTCCTCACTCAAACCCCCCGTCTGCATTTATAGGCGTTCCTCACTCCTCACTCAAATCCACCGTCTGTATTTATAGACGTTCCTCACTCAAACCCCTGTCTGTATTTATAGGTGTTCCTCACTCAAATACCCCATCTGTATTTATAGACGTTCCTCACTCAAACCCCCCGTCTGTATTTATAGGTGTTCTTCACTCAAACCCCTGTCTGTATTTATAGACGTTCCTCACTCAAATCCACCGTCTGTATTTATAGACGTTCCTCACTCAAACCCCTGTCTGTATTTATAGGTGTTCCTCACTCAAATACCCCATCTGTATTTATAGACGTTCCTCACTCAAACCCCCCGTCTGTATTTATAGGTGTTCTTCACTCAAACCCCTGTCTGTATTTATAGACGTTCCTCACTCAAATCCCCCGTCTGTATTTATAGACGTTCCTCACTCAAACCCCCCGTCTGTATTTATAGGCGTTCCTCACTCCTCACTCAAATCCTCCGTCTGTATTTATAGGCATTCCTCACTCCCCACTCAAATACCCCATCTGTATTTATAGATGTTCCTCACTCCTCACTCAAATCCTCCGTCTGTATTTATAGGTGTTCTTCACTCAAATACCCCATCTATATTTATAGATGTTCCTCACTCAAACCCCCCGTCTGTATTTATAGACGTTCCTCACTCAAATCCCCGGTCTGTATTTATACACGTTCCTCACTCAAACCCCCCGTCTGTATTTATAGGCGTTCCTCACTCCTCACTCAAATCCTCCGTCTGTATTTATAGGTGTTCTTCACTCAAATACCCTGTCTGTATTTATAGATGTTCCTCACTCAAACCCTCCGTCTGTATTTATAGGTGTTCTTCACTCAAATACCCCATCTGTATTTATAGACGTTCCTCACTCAAACCCCCAGTCTGTATTTATAGGCGTTCCTCACTCAAACCCCCAGTCTGTATTTATAGACGTTCCTCACTCAAATACCCCATCTGTATTTATAGATGTTCCTCACTCAAACCCCTGTCTGTATTTATAGGTGTTCTTCACTCAAATACCCCATCTGTATTTATAGATGTTCCTCACTCAAACCCCCCATCTGTATATATAGGCGTTCCTCACTCCTCACTCAAACCCCCCAGTCTGTATTTATAGACGTTCCTCACTCAAACCCCTGTCTGTATTTATAGGTGTTCTACACTCAAACCCCTGTCTGTATTTATAGACGTTCCTCACTCAAACCCCCCGTCTGCATTTATAGGCGTTCCTCACTCCTCACTCAAATCCACCGTCTGTATTTATAGACGTTCCTCACTCAAACCCCTGTCTGTATTTATAGGTGTTCCTCACTCAAATACCCCATCTGTATTTATAGACGTTCCTCACTCAAACCCCCCGTCTGTATTTATAGGTGTTCTTCACTCAAACCCCTGTCTGTATTTATAGACGTTCCTCACTCAAATCCCCCGTCTGTATTTATAGACGTTCCTCACTCAAACCCCCCGTCTGTATTTATAGGCGTTCCTCACTCCTCACTCAAATCCTCCGTCTGTATTTATAGGCATTCCTCACTCCCCACTCAAATACCCCATCTGTATTTATAGATGTTCCTCACTCCTCACTCAAATCCTCCGTCTGTATTTATAGGCGTTCCTCACTCCTCACTCAAATACCTCATCTGTATTTATAGATGTTCCTCACTCAAACCCCTGTCTGTATTTATAGGTGTTCTTCACTCAAATACCCCATCTGTATTTATAGACGTTCCTCACTCAAACCCCCAGTCTGTATTTATAGGCGTTCCTCACTCCTCACTCAAATACCCCATCTATATTTATAGATGTTCCTCACTCACACCCCCCGTCTGTATTTATAGGTGTTACTCACTCAAATCCTCAGTCTCTAATTATTGGCGTTCCTCACTCAAATACCCCATCTGTATTTATAGATGTTCCTCACACAAACCCCTGTCTGTATTTATACGTGTTCTTCACTCAAATACCCCATCTGTATTTATAGATGTTCCTCACTCAAATCCCCGGTCTGTATTTATAGACGTTCCTCACTCAAATCCCCTGTCTGTATTTATAGACGTTCCTCGCTCAAATCCCCGGTCTGTATTTATAGATGCTCCTCACTCAAACGCCCCGTCTGTATTTATAGACGTTCCTCACTCAAATCCCCTGTCTGTATTTATAGACGTTCCTCGCTCAAATCCCCGGTCTGTATTTATAGATGCTCCTCACTCAAACCCCCCGTCTGTATTTATAGACGTTCCTCGCTCAAATCCCCGGTCTGTATTTATAGATGCTCCTCACTCAAACCCCCCATCTGTATTTATAGACGTTCCTCACTCAAACCCCCCGTCTGTATTTATAGATGTTCCTCACTCAAATCCCTGGTCTGTATTTATAGATTTTCCTCACTCAAATCCCCAGTGTGTATTTATAGACGTTCCTCACTCAAACCCCTGTCTGTATTTATAGGTGTTCTACACTCAAACCCCTGTCTGTATTTATAGACGTTCCTCACTCAAACCCCCCGTCTGCATTTATAGGCGTTCCTCACTCCTCACTCAAATCCACCGTCTGTATTTATAGACGTTCCTCACTCAAACCCCTGTCTGTATTTATAGGTGTTCCTCACTCAAATACCCCATCTGTATTTATAGACGTTCCTCACTCAAACCCCCCGTCTGTATTTATAGGTGTTCTTCACTCAAACCACTGTCTGTATTTATAGACGTTCCTCACTCAAATCCCCCGTCTGTATTTATAGACGTTCCTCAGTCAAACCCCCCGTCTGTATTTATAGGCGTTCCTCACTCCTCACTCAAATCCTCCGTCTGTATTTATAGGCATTCCTCACTCCCCACTCAAATACCCCATCTGTATTTATAGATGTTCCTCACTCCTCACTCAAATCCTCCGTCTGTATTTATAGGCGTTCCTCACTCCTCACTCAAATACCTCATCTGTATTTATAGATGTTCCTCACTCAAACCCCTGTCTGTATTTATAGGTGTTCTTCACTCAAATACCCCATCTGTATTTATAGACGTTCCTCACTCAAACCCCCAGTCTGTATTTATAGGCGTTCCTCACTCCTCACTCAAATACCCCATCTATATTTATAGATGTTCCTCACTCACACCCCCCGTCTGTATTTATAGGTGTTACTCACTCAAATCCCCAATTTCTAATTATTGGCGTTCCTCACTCAAATACCCCATCTGTATTTATAGATGTTCCTCACTCAAACCCCTGTCTGTATTTATAGGTGTTCTTCACTCAAATACCCCATCTGTATTTATAGATGTTCCTCACTCAAACCCCTGTCTGTATTTATAGGTGTTCTTCACTCAAATACCCCATCTGTATTTATAGATGCTCCTCACTCAAACCCCCCGTCTGTATTTATAGGCGTTCCTCACTCCTCACTCAAATCCTCCGTCTGTATTTATAGGCATTCCTCACTCCCCACTCAAATACCCCATCTGTATTTATAGATGTTCCTCACTCAAATCCCCAGTCTTTATTTATAGATGTTCCTCACTCAAATCCCCGGTCTGTATTTATAGACGTTCCTCACTCAAATCCCCTGTCTGTATTTATAGACGTTCCTCGCTCAAATCCGCGGTCTGTATTTATAGATGCTCCTCACTCAAACCCCCCGTCTGTATTTATAGACGTTCCTCACTCAAATCCCCTGTCTGTATTTATAGACGTTCCTCGCTCAAATCCCCAGTCTGTATTTATAGATGCTCCTCACTCAAACCCCCCGTCTGTATTTATAGACGTTCCTCGCTCAAATCCCCGGTCTGTATTTATAGATGTTCCTCACTCAAACCCCCCGTCTGTATTTATAGACGTTCCTCACTCAAACCCCCCGTCTGTATTTATAGATGTTCCTCACTCAAATCCCTGGTCTGTATTTATAGATTTTCCTCACTCAAATCCCCGGTCTGTATTTATAGACGTTCCTCACTCAAATCCCCGCTCTGTATTTATAGACGTTCCTCACTCAAACCCCCCGTCTGTATTTATAGGCGTTCCTCACTCCTCACTCAAATCCTCCGTCTGTATTTATAGGCATTCCTCACTCCCCACTCAAATACCCGGTCTGTATTTATAGATGTTCCTCACTCAAATCCCCAGTCTGTATTTATAGACGTTCCTCACTCAAATCCCCAGTCTGTATTTATAGTCGTTCCTCACTCAAATCCCCGGTCTGTATTTATAGACGTTCCTCATTCAAATCCCCAGTCTGTATTTATAGACGTTTCTCACTCAAATCCCCGGTCTGTATTTATAGGCGTTCCTCACTCAAATCCCCAGTCTGTATTTATAGGCGTTCCTCACTCAAATCCCCTGTCTGTATTTATAGATGTTCCTCACTCAAATCCCCTGTCTGTATTTATAGATGTTCCTCACTCAAATCCCCCATCTGTATTTATAGATGTTCCTCACTCAAATACCCCATCTGTATTTATTGACGTTACTCGCTCAAATCCCCTGTCTGTATTTATAGACGTTCCTTACTCAAATACACCATCTGTATTTCTAGATGTTCCTCACTCAAATCCCGTCTATATGTGCTCCTCTCTCAAATCCCCGCTCTGTATTTGTAGGTATTCCTCACTCAAATCCGCAGTCTGTATTTAGAAACGCTCCTCACTCAAATCCCCAGTCTGTATTTACAGACGCTCCTCATTCAAATCCCCGGTCTGTGTTTATAGATGCTCCTCACTCAAATCCTCACTCTGTATTTATAGGTATTCCTCACTCAAATCCCCATTCTGTATTTATAGGCGTTCCTCACTCAAACCCCCCCGTCTGTATTTATAGACGTTCCTCACTCAAATCCCCGGTCTGTATTTATAGACGTTCCTCACTCAAATCCCTGGTCTGTATTTATAGACATTCCTCACTCAAATCCACCGTCTGTATTTATAGACGTTCCTCACTCAAATCCCTGGTCTGTATTTATAGGCGTTCCTCAGTCCTCACTCAAATACCCCATCTGTATTTATAGATGTTCCTCACTCAAACCCCCCGTCTGTATTTATAGGTGTTCTTCACTCAACTACCCCATCTGTATTTATAGACGTTCCTCACTCAAATCCCCAGTCTCTATTTATAGGCGTTCCTCACTCAAATACCCCATCTGTATTTATAGATGTTCCTCACTCAAACCCCTGTCTCTATTTATAGGTGTTCTTCACTCAGATACCCCATCTGTATTTATAGATGTTCCTCACTCAAACCCCCCGTCTGTATTTATAGACGTTCCTCACTCAAATCCCTGGTCTGTATTTATAGACATTCCTCACTCAAATCCACCCTCTGTATTTATAGACGTTCCTCACTCAAATCCCTGGTCTGTATTTATAGGCATTCCTCACTCCCCACTCAAATACCCCATCTGTATTTATAGATGTTCCTCACTCAAATCCCCAGTCTGTATTTATAGGTGTTCCTCACTCAAATCCTCAGTCTGTATTTATAGGTGTTCCTCACTCAAATCCCCTGTCTGTATTTATAGGCGTTCCTCACTCCTCACTCAAATCCTCCGTCTGTATTTATAGGCATTCCTCACTCCCCACTCAAATACCCCATCTGTATTTATAGACGTTCCTCACTCAAATCCCCAGTCTGTATTTATAGGCGTTCCTCACTCAAATCCCCCGTCTGTATTTATAGGTGTTCTTCACTCAAATCCACCTTCTGTATTTATAGATGTTCTTCACTCCTCACTCAAATCCTCCGTCTGTATTTATAGGCGTTCCTCACTCCTCACTCAAATCCTCCGTCTGTATTTATAGGCGTTCCTCACTCCTCACTCAAATCCTCCGTCTGTATTTATAGACGTTCCTCACTCAAACCCCTGTCTGTATTTATAGGTGTTCCTCACTCAAATACCCCATCTGTATTTATAGACGTTCCTCACTCAAACCCCCCGTCTGTATTTATAGGTGTTCTTCACTCAAACCCCTGTCTGTATTTATAGACGTTCCTCACTCAAATCCCCCGTCTGTATTTATAGACGTTCCTCACTCAAACCCCCCGTCTGTATTTATAGGCGTTCCTCACTCCTCACTCAAATCCTCCGTCTGTATTTATAGGCATTCCTCACTCCCCACTCAAATACCCCATCTGTATTTATAGATGTTCCTCACTCCTCACTCAAATCCTCCGTCTGTATTTATAGGTGTTCTTCACTCAAATACCCCATCTATATTTATAGATGTTCCTCACTCAAACCCCCCGTCTGTATTTATAGACGTTCCTCACTCAAATCCCCGGTCTGTATTTATACACGTTCCTCACTCAAACCCCCCGTCTGTATTTATAGGCGTTCCTCACTCCTCACTCAAATCCTCCGTCTGTATTTATAGGTGTTCTTCACTCAAATACCCTGTCTGTATTTATAGATGTTCCTCACTCAAACCCTCCGTCTTTATTTATAGGTGTTCTTCACTCAAATACCCCATCTGTATTTATAGACGTTCCTCACTCAAACCCCCAGTCTGTATTTATAGGCGTTCCTCACTCAAACCCCCAGTCTGTATTTATAGACGTTCCTCACTCAAATACCCCATCTGTATTTATAGATGTTCCTCACTCAAACCCCTGTCTGTATTTATAGGTGTTCTTCACTCAAATACCCCATCTGTATTTATAGATGTTCCTCACTCAAACCCCCCATCTGTATATATAGGCGTTCCTCACTCCTCACTCAAACCCCCCAGTCTGTATTTATAGACGTTCCTCACTCAAACCCCTGTCTGTATTTATAGGTGTTCTACACTCAAACCCCTGTCTGTATTTATAGACGTTCCTCACTCAAACCCCCCGTCTGCATTTATAGGCGTTCCTCACTCCTCACTCAAATCCACCGTCTGTATTTATAGACGTTCCTCACTCAAACCCCTGTCTGTATTTATAGGTGTTCCTCACTCAAATACCCCATCTGTATTTATAGACGTTCCTCACTCAAACCCCCCGTCTGTATTTATAGGTGTTCTTCACTCAAACCCCTGTCTGTATTTATAGACGTTCCTCACTCAAATCCCCCGTCTGTATTTATAGACGTTCCTCACTCAAACCCCCCGTCTGTATTTATAGGCGTTCCTCACTCCTCACTCAAATCCTCCGTCTGTATTTATAGGCATTCCTCACTCCCCACTCAAATACCCCATCTGTATTTATAGATGTTCCTCACTCCTCACTCAAATCCTCCGTCTGTATTTATAGGCGTTCCTCACTCCTCACTCAAATACCTCATCTGTATTTATAGATGTTCCTCACTCAAACCCCTGTCTGTATTTATAGGTGTTCTTCACTCAAATACCCCATCTGTATTTATAGACGTTCCTCACTCAAACCCCCAGTCTGTATTTATAGGCGTTCCTCACTCCTCACTCAAATACCCCATCTATATTTATAGATGTTCCTCACTCACACCCCCCGTCTGTATTTATAGGTGTTACTCACTCAAATCCTCAGTCTCTAATTATTGGCGTTCCTCACTCAAATACCCCATCTGTATTTATAGATGTTCCTCACTCAAACCCCTGTCTGTATTTATACGTGTTCTTCACTCAAATACCCCATCTGTATTTATAGATGTTCCTCACTCAAATCCCCGGTCTGTATTTATAGACGTTCCTCACTCAAATCCCCTGTCTGTATTTATAGACGTTCCTCGCTCAAATCCCCGGTCTGTATTTATAGATGCTCCTCACTCAAACGCCCCGTCTGTATTTATAGACGTTCCTCACTCAAATCCCCTGTCTGTATTTATAGACGTTCCTCGCTCAAATCCCCGGTCTGTATTTATAGATGCTCCTCACTCAAACCCCCCGTCTGTATTTATAGACGTTCCTCGCTCAAATCCCCGGTCTGTATTTATAGATGCTCCTCACTCAAACCCCCCATCTGTATTTATAGACGTTCCTCACTCAAACCCCCCGTCTGTATTTATAGATGTTCCTCACTCAAATCCCTGGTCTGTATTTATAGATTTTCCTCACTCAAATCCCCAGTCTGTATTTATAGACGTTCCTCACTCAAACCCCTGTCTGTATTTATAGGTGTTCTACACTCAAACCCCTGTCTGTATTTATAGACGTTCCTCACTCAAACCCCCCGTCTGCATTTATAGGCGTTCCTCACTCCTCACTCAAATCCACCGTCTGTATTTATAGACGTTCCTCACTCAAACCCCTGTCTGTATTTATAGGTGTTCCTCACTCAAATACCCCATCTGTATTTATAGACGTTCCTCACTCAAACCCCCCGTCTGTATTTATAGGTGTTCTTCACTCAAACCCCTGTCTGTATTTATAGACGTTCCTCACTCAAATCCCCCGTCTGTATTTATAGACGTTCCTCACTCAAACCCCCCGTCTGTATTTATAGGCGTTCCTCACTCCTCACTCAAATCCTCCGTCTGTATTTATAGGCATTCCTCACTCCCCACTCAAATACCCCATCTGTATTTATAGATGTTCCTCACTCCTCACTCAAATCCTCCGTCTGTATTTATAGGCGTTCCTCACTCCTCACTCAAATACCTCATCTGTATTTATAGATGTTCCTCACTCAAACCCCTGTCTGTATTTATAGGTGTTCTTCACTCAAATACCCCATCTGTATTTATAGACGTTCCTCACTCAAACCCCCAGTCTGTATTTATAGGCGTTCCTCACTCCTCACTCAAATACCCCATCTATATTTATAGATGTTCCTCACTCACACCCCCCGTCTGTATTTATAGGTGTTACTCACTCAAATCCCCAATTTCTAATTATTGGCGTTCCTCACTCAAATACCCCATCTGTATTTATAGATGTTCCTCACTCAAACCCCTGTCTGTATTTATAGGTGTTCTTCACTCAAATACCCCATCTGTATTTATAGATGTTCCTCACTCAAACCCCTGTCTGTATTTATAGGTGTTCTTCACTCAAATACCCCATCTGTATTTATAGATGCTCCTCACTCAAACCCCCCGTCTGTATTTATAGGCGTTCCTCACTCCTCACTCAAATCCTCCGTCTGTATTTATAGGCATTCCTCACTCCCCACTCAAATACCCCATCTGTATTTATAGATGTTCCTCACTCAAATCCCCAGTCTTTATTTATAGATGTTCCTCACTCAAATCCCCGGTCTGTATTTATAGACGTTCCTCACTCAAATCCCCTGTCTGTATTTATAGACGTTCCTCGCTCAAATCCGCGGTCTGTATTTATAGATGCTCCTCACTCAAACCCCCCGTCTGTATTTATAGACGTTCCTCACTCAAATCCCCTGTCTGTATTTATAGACGTTCCTCGCTCAAATCCCCAGTCTGTATTTATAGATGCTCCTCACTCAAACCCCCCGTCTGTATTTATAGACGTTCCTCGCTCAAATCCCCGGTCTGTATTTATAGATGTTCCTCACTCAAACCCCCCGTCTGTATTTATAGACGTTCCTCACTCAAACCCCCCGTCTGTATTTATAGATGTTCCTCACTCAAATCCCTGGTCTGTATTTATAGATTTTCCTCACTCAAATCCCCGGTCTGTATTTATAGACGTTCCTCACTCAAATCCCCGCTCTGTATTTATAGACGTTCCTCACTCAAACCCCCCGTCTGTATTTATAGGCGTTCCTCACTCCTCACTCAAATCCTCCGTCTGTATTTATAGGCATTCCTCACTCCCCACTCAAATACCCGGTCTGTATTTATAGATGTTCCTCACTCAAATCCCCAGTCTGTATTTATAGACGTTCCTCACTCTAATCCCCAGTCTGTATTTATAGTCGTTCCTCACTCAAATCCCCGGTCTGTATTTATAGACGTTCCTCATTCAAATCCCCAGTCTGTATTTATAGACGTTTCTCACTCAAATCCCCGGTCTGTATTTATAGGCGTTCCTCACTCAAATCCCCAGTCTGTATTTATAGGCGTTCCTCACTCAAATCCCCTGTCTGTATTTATAGATGTTCCTCACTCAAATCCCCTGTCTGTATTTATAGATGTTCCTCACTCAAATCCCCCATCTGTATTTATAGATGTTCCTCACTCAAATACCCCATCTGTATTTATTGACGTTACTCGCTCAAATCCCCTGTCTGTATTTATAGACGTTCCTTACTCAAATACACCATCTGTATTTCTAGATGTTCCTCACTCAAATCCCGTCTATATGTGCTCCTCTCTCAAATCCCCGCTCTGTATTTGTAGGTATTCCTCACTCAAATCCGCAGTCTGTATTTAGAAACGCTCCTCACTCAAATCCCCAGTCTGTATTTACAGACGCTCCTCATTCAAATCCCCGGTCTGTGTTTATAGATGCTCCTCACTCAAATCCTCACTCTGTATTTATAGGTATTCCTCACTCAAATCCCCATTCTGTATTTATAGGCGTTCCTCACTCAAACCCCCCCGTCTGTATTTATAGACGTTCCTCACTCAAATCCCCGGTCTGTATTTATAGACGTTCCTCACTCAAATCCCTGGTCTGTATTTATAGACATTCCTCACTCAAATCCACCGTCTGTATTTATAGACGTTCCTCACTCAAATCCCTGGTCTGTATTTATAGGCGTTCCTCAGTCCTCACTCAAATACCCCATCTGTATTTATAGATGTTCCTCACTCAAACCCCCCGTCTGTATTTATAGGTGTTCTTCACTCAACTACCCCATCTGTATTTATAGACGTTCCTCACTCAAATCCCCAGTCTCTATTTATAGGCGTTCCTCACTCAAATACCCCATCTGTATTTATAGATGTTCCTCACTCAAACCCCTGTCTCTATTTATAGGTGTTCTTCACTCAGATACCCCATCTGTATTTATAGATGTTCCTCACTCAAACCCCCCGTCTGTATTTATAGACGTTCCTCACTCAAATCCCTGGTCTGTATTTATAGACATTCCTCACTCAAATCCACCCTCTGTATTTATAGACGTTCCTCACTCAAATCCCTGGTCTGTATTTATAGGCAGTCCTCACTCCCCACTCAAATACCCCATCTGTATTTATAGATGTTCCTCACTCAAATCCCCAGTCTGTATTTATAGGTGTTCCTCACTCAAATCCTCAGTCTGTATTTATAGGTGTTCCTCACTCAAATCCCCTGTCTGTATTTATAGGCGTTCCTCACTCCTCACTCAAATCCTCCGTCTGTATTTATAGGCATTCCTCACTCCCCACTCAAATACCCCATCTGTATTTATAGACGTTCCTCACTCAAATCCCCAGTCTGTATTTATAGGCGTTCCTCACTCAAATCCCCCGTCTGTATTTATAGGTGTTCTTCACTCAAATCCACCTTCTGTATTTATAGATGTTCTTCACTCCTCACTCAAATCCTCCGTCTGTATTTATAGGCGTTCCTCACTCCTCACTCAAATCCTCCGTCTGTATTTATAGGCGTTCCTCACTCCTCACTCAAATCCTCCGTCTGTATTTATAGACGTTCCTCACTCAAACCCCCAGTCTGTATTTATAGGCGTTCCTCACTCAAATACCCCATCTGTATTTATAGATGTTCCTCACTCAAACCCCCCGTCTGTATTTATAGGTGTTCTTCACTCAACTACCCCATCTGTATTTATAGACGTTCCTCACTCAAATCCCCAGTCTCTATTTATAGGCGTTCCTCACTCAAATACCCCATCTGTATTTATAGATGTTCCTCACTCAAACCCCTGTCTCTATTTATAGGTGTTCTTCACTCAAATACCCCATCTGTATTTATAGATGTTCCTCACTCAAACCCCCCGTCTGTATTTATAGGTGTTCTTCACTCAAATACCCCATCTGTATTTATAGACGTTCCTCACTCAAACCCCCCGTCTGTATTTATAGGCGTTCCTCACTCCTCACTCAAATCCTCCGTCTGTATTTATAGGCATTCCTCACTCCCCACTCAAATACCCCATCTGTATTTATAGATGTTCCTCACTCAAATCCCCGGTCGGTATTTATAGACGTTCCTCACTCAAATCCCCTGTCTGTATTTATAGATGTTCCTCACTCAAATCCCCAGTCTGTATTTATAGACGTTCCTCACTCAAATCCCCGGTCTGTATTTATAGACGTTCCTCACTCAAATCCCCGCTCTGTATTTATAGACGTTCCTCACTCAAACCCCCCGTCTGTATTTATAGGCGTTCCTCACTCAAATCCCCAGTCTCTATTTATAGGCGTTCCTCACTCAAATACCCCATCTGTATTTATAGATGTTCCTCACTCAAACCCCTGTCTCTATTTATAGGTGTTCTTCACTCAGATACCCCATCTGTATTTATAGATGTTCCTCACTCAAACCCCCCGTCTGTATTTATAGACGTTCCTCACTCAAATCCCTGGTCTGTATTTATAGACATTCCTCACTCAAATCCACCCTCTGTATTTATAGACGTTCCTCACTCAAATCCCTGGTCTGTATTTATAGGCAGTCCTCACTCCCCACTCAAATACCCCATCTGTATTTTTAGATGTTCCTCACTCAAATCCCCAGTCTGTATTTATAGGTGTTCCTCACTCAAATCCTCAGTCTGTATTTATAGGTGTTCCTCACTCAAATCCCCTGTCTGTATTTATAGGCGTTCCTCACTCCTCACTCAAATCCTCCGTCTGTATTTATAGGCATTCCTCACTCCCCACTCAAATACCCCATCTGTATTTATAGACGTTCCTCACTCAAATCCCCAGTCTGTATTTATAGGCGTTCCTCACTCAAATCCCCCGTCTGTATTTATAGGTGTTCTTCACTCAAATCCACCTTCTGTATTTATAGATGTTCTTCACTCCTCACTCAAATCCTCCGTCTGTATTTATAGGCGTTCCTCACTCCTCACTCAAATCCTCCGTCTGTATTTATAGGCGTTCCTCACTCCTCACTCAAATCCTCCATCTGTATTTATAGACGTTCCTCACTCAAACCCCCAGTCTGTATTTATAGGCGTTCCTCACTCAAATACCCCATCTGTATTTATAGATGTTCCTCACTCAAACCCCCCGTCTGTATTTATAGGTGTTCTTCACTCAACTACCCCATCTGTATTTATAGACGTTCCTCACTCAAATCCCCAGTCTCTATTTATAGGTGTTCCTCACTCAAATACCCCATCTGTATTTATAGATGTTCCTCACTCAAACCCCTGTCTCTATTTATAGGTGTTCTTCACTCAAATACCCCATCTGTATTTATAGATGTTCCTCACTCAAACCCCCCGTCTGTATTTATAGGTGTTCTTCACTCAAATACCCCATCTGTATTTATAGACGTTCCTCACTCAAACCCCCCATCTGTATTTATAGGCGTTCCTCACTCCTCACTCAAATCCTCCGTCTGTATTTATAGGCATTCCTCACTCCCCACTCAAATACCCCATCTGTATTTATAGATGTTCCTCACTCAAATCCCCGGTCGGTATTTATAGACGTTCCTCACTCAAATCCCCTGTCTGTATTTATACATGTTCCTCACTCAAATCCCCAGTCTGTATTTATAGACGTTCCTCACTCAAATCCCCGGTCTGTATTTATAGACGTTCCTCACTCAAATCCCCGCTCTGTATTTATAGACGTTCCTCACTCAAACCCCCCGTCTGTATTTATAGGCGTTCCTCACTCAAATCCCCAGTCTCTATTTATAGGCGTTCCTCACTCAAATACCCCATCTGTATTTATAGATGTTCCTCACTCAAACCCCTGTCTCTATTTATAGGTGTTCTTCACTCAGATACCCCATCTGTATTTATAGATGTTCCTCACTCAAACCCCCCATCTGTATTTATAGACGTTCCTCACTCAAATCCCTGGTCTGTATTTATAGACATTCCTCACTCAAATCCACCCTCTGTATTTATAGACGTTCCTCACTCAAATCCCTGGTCTGTACTTATAGGCATTCCTCACTCCCCACTCAAATACCCCATCTGTATTTTTAGATGTTCCTCACTCAAATCCCCAGTCTGTATTTATAGGTGTTCCTCACTCAAATCCTCAGTCTGTATTTATAGGTGTTCCTCACTCAAATCCCCTGTCTGTATTTATAGGCGTTCCTCACTCCTCACTCAAATCCTCCGTCTGTATTTATAGGCATTCCTCACTCCCCACTCAAATACCCCATCTGTATTTATAGACGTTCCTCACTCAAATCCCCAGTCTGTATTTATAGGCGTTCCTCACTCAAATCCCCCGTCTGTATTTATAGGTGTTCTTCACTCAAATCCACCTTCTGTATTTATAGATGTTCTTCACTCCTCACTCAAATCCTCCGTCTGTATTTATAGGCGTTCCTCACTCCTCACTCAAATCCTCCGTCTGTATTTATAGGCGTTCCTCACTCCTCACTCAAATCCTCCGTCTGTATTTATAGACGTTCCTCACTCAAACCCCCAGTCTGTATTTATAGGCGTTCCTCACTCAAATACCCCATCTGTATTTATAGATGTTCCTCACTCAAACCCCCCGTCTGTATTTATAGGTGTTCTTCACTCAACTACCCCATCTGTATTTATAGATGTTCCTCACTCAAATCCCCAGTCTCTATTTATAGGCGTTCCTCACTCAAATACCCCATCTGTATTTCTTGATGTTCCTCACTCAAACCCCTGTCTCTATTTATAGGTGTTCTTCACTCAAATACCCCATCTGTATTTATAGATGTTCCTCACTCAAACCCCCCGTCTGTATTTATAGGTGTTCTTCACTCAAATACCCCATCTGTATTTATAGACGTTCCTCACTCAAACCCCCCGTCTGTATTTATAGGCGTTCCTCACTCCTCACTCAAATCCTCCGTCTGTATTTATAGGCATTCCTCACTCCCCACTCAAATACCCCATCTGAATTTATAGATGTTCCTCACTCAAATCCCCGGTCGGTCTTTATAGACGTTCCTCACTCAAATCCCCTGTCTGTATTTATAGATGTTCCTCACTCAAATCCCCAGTCTGTATTTATAGACGTTCCTCACTCAAATCCCCGGTCTGTATTTATAGACGTTCCTCACTCAAATCCCCGCTCTGTATTTATAGACGTTCCTCACTCAAACCCCCCGTCTGTATTTATAGGCCTTCCTCACTCCTCACTCAAATCCTCCGTCTGTATTTATAGGCATTCCTCACTCCCCACTCAAATACCCCATCTGTATTTATAGACGTTCCTCACTCAAATCCCCGGTCTGTATTTATAGACGTTCCTCATTCAAATCTCCAGTCTGTATTTATAGACGTTCCTCACTTAAATCCCCGATCTGTATTTATAGGCATTCCTCACTCAAATCCCCAGTCTGTATTTATAGGCGTTCCTCACTCAAATCCCCTGTCTGTATTTATAGGCGTTCCTCACTCAAATCCCCTGTCTGTATTTATAGATGTTCCTCACTCAAATCCCCTGTCTGTATTTATAGATGTTCCTCACTCAAATCCACCATCTGTATTTATAGATGTTCCTCACTCAAATACCCCATTTGTATTTCTTGACGTTACTCGCTCAAATCCCCTGTCTGTATTTATAGACGTTCCTTACTCAAATACACCATCTGTATTTCTAGATGTTCCTCACTCAAATCCCGTCTATATGTGCTCCTCTCTCAAATCCCTGCTCTCTATTTGTAGGTATTCCTCACTCAAATCCGCAGTCTGTATTTAGAAACGCTCCTCACTCAAATCCCCAGTCTGCATTTACAGACTCTCCTCATTCAAATCCCCGGTCTGTGTTTATAGATGCTCCTCACTCAAATCCTCACTGTGTATTTATAGGTATTCCTCACTCAAACCCCCATTCTGTATTTATAGGCGTTCCTCACTCAAACCCCCCCGTCTGTATTTATAGATGTTCCTCACTCAAATCCCCGGTCTGTATTTATAGACGTTCCTCACTCAAATCCCTGGTCTGTATTTATAGACATTCCTCACTCAAATCCACCGTCTGTATTTATAGACGTTCCTCACTCAAATCCCTGGTCTGTATTTATAGGCATTCCTCACTCCCCACTCAAATACCCCATCTGTATTTATAGATGTTCCTCACTCAAATCCCCAGTCTGTATTTATAGGTGTTCCTCACTCAAATCCCCAGTCTGTATTTATAGGTGTTCCTCACTCAAATCCCCAGTCTGTATTTATAGACGTTCCTCACTCAAATCCCCAGTCTGTATTTATAGGTTTTCCTCACTCAAATCCCCAGTCTGTATTTATAGACGTTCCTCACTCAAATCCCCAGTCTGTATTTATAGGTGTTCCTCACTCAAATCCCCAGTCTGTATTTATAGACGTTCCTCACTCAAATCCCCAGTCTGTATTTATAGACATTCCTCACTCAAATCCCCTGTCTATATTTATAGATGTTCCTCACTCAAATCCCCTGTCTGTATTTATAGATGTTCCTCACTCAAATCCCCTGTCTGTATTTATAGATGTTCCTCACTCAAATCCCCTGTCTGTATTTATAGATGTTCCTCACTCAAACCCCTGTCTCTATTTATAGGTGTTCTTCACTCAAATACCCCATCTGTATTTATAGATGTTCCTCACTCAAATCCCCCGTCTGTATTTATAGGTTTTCTTCACTCAAATCCACCTTCTGTATTTATAGATGTTCTTCACTCCTCACTCAAATCCTCCGTCTGTATTTATAGGCGTTCCTCACTCCTCACTCAAATCCTCCGTCTGTATTTATAGGCGTTCCTCACTCCTCACTCAAATCCTCCGTCTGTATTTATAGACGTTCCTCACTCAAACCCCCCGTCTGTATTTATAGGCGTTCCTCACTCAAATCCCCAGTCTCTATTTATAGGCGTTCCTCACTCAAATACCCCATCTGTATTTATAGATGTTCCTCACTCAAACCCCTGTCTCTATTTATAGGTGTTCTTCACTCAGATACCCCATCTGTATTTATAGATGTTCCTCACTCAAACCCCCCGTCTGTATTTATAGACGTTTCTCACTCAAATCCCTGGTCTGTATTTATAGACATTCCTCACTCAAATCCACCCTCTGTATTTATAGACGTTCCTCACTCAAATCCCTGGTCTGTATTTATAGGCATTCCTCACTCCCCACTCAAATACCCCATCTGTATTTTTAGATGTTCCTCACTCAAATCCCCAGTCTGTATTTATAGGTGTTCCTCACTCAAATCCTCAGTCTGTATTTATAGGTGTTCCTCACTCAAATCCCCTGTCTGTATTTATAGGCGTTCCTCACTCCTCACTCAAATCCTCCGTCTGTATTTATAGGCATTCCTCACTCCCCACTCAAATACCCTATCTGTATTTATAGACGTTCCTCACTCAAATCCCCAGTCTGTATTTATAGGCGTTCCTCACTCAAATCCCCCGTCTGTATTTATAGGTGTTCTTCACTCAAATCCACCTTCTGTATTTATAGATGTTCTTCACTCCTCACTCAAATCCTCCGTCTGTATTTATAGGCGTTCCTCACTCCTCACTCAAATCCTCCGTCTGTATTTATAGGCGTTCCTCACTCCTCACTCAAATCCTCCGTCTGTATTTATAGACGTTCCTCACTCAAACCCCCAGTCTGTATTTATAGGCGTTCCTCACTCAAATACCCCATCTGTATTTATAGATGTTCCTCACTCAAACCCCCCGTCTGTATTTATAGGTGTTCTTCACTCAACTACCCCATCTGTATTTATAGACGTTCCTCACTCAAATCCCCAGTCTCTATTTATAGGCGTTCCTCACTCAAATACCCCATCTGTATTTATAGATGTTCCTCACTCAAACCCCTGTCTCTATTTATAGGTGTTCTTCACTCAAATACCCCATCTGTATTTATAGATGTTCCTCACTCAAACCCCCCGTCTGTATTTATAGGTGTTCTTCACTCAAATACCCCATCTGTATTTATAGACGTTCCTCACTCAAACCCCCCGTCTGTATTTATAGGCGTTCCTCACTCCTCACTCAAATCCTCCGTCTGTATTTATAGGCATTCCTCACTCCCCACTCAAATACCCCATCTGTATTTATAGATGTTCCTCACTCAAATCCCCGGTCGGTATTTATAGACGTTCCTCACTCAAATCCCCTGTCTGTATTTATAGATGTTCCTCACTCAAATCCCCAGTCTGTATTTATAGACGTTCCTCACTCAAATCCCCGGTCTGTATTTATAGACGTTCCTCACTCAAATCCCCGCTCTGTATTTATAGACGTTCCTCACTCAAACCCCCCGTCTGTATTTATAGGCGTTCCTCACTCAAATCCCCAGTCTCTATTTATAGGCGTTCCTCACTCAAATACCCCATCTGTATTTATAGATGTTCCTCACTCAAACCCCTGTCTCTATTTATAGGTGTTCTTCACTCAGATACCCCATCTGTATTTATAGATGTTCCTCACTCAAACCCCCCGTCTGTATTTATAGACGTTCCTCACTCAAATCCCTGGTCTGTATTTATAGACATTCCTCACTCAAATCCACCCTCTGTATTTATAGACGTTCCTCACTCAAATCCCTGGTCTGTATTTATAGGCATTCCTCACTCCCCACTCAAATACCCCATCTGTATTTTTAGATGTTCCTCACTCAAATCCCCAGTCTGTATTTATAGGTGTTCCTCACTCAAATCCTCAGTCTGTATTTATAGGTGTTCCTCACTCAAATCCCCTGTCTGTATTTATAGGCGTTCCTCACTCCTCACTCAAATCCTCCGTCTGTATTTATAGGCATTCCTCACTCCCCACTCAAATACCCCATCTGTATTTATAGACGTTCCTCACTCAAATCCCCAGTCTGTATTTATAGGCGTTCCTCACTCAAATCCCCCGTCTGTATTTATAGGTGTTCTTCACTCAAATCCACCTTCTGTATTTATAGATGTTCTTCACTCCTCACTCAAATCCTCCGTCTGTATTTATAGGCGTTCCTCACTCCTCACTCAAATCCTCCGTCTGTATTTATAGGCGTTCCTCACTCCTCACTCAAATCCTCCGTCTGTATTTATAGACGTTCCTCACTCAAACCCCCAGTCTGTATTTATAGGCGTTCCTCACTCAAATACCCCATCTGTATTTATAGATGTTCCTCACTCAAACCCCCCGTCTGTATTTATAGGTGTTCTTCACTCAACTACCCCATCTGTATTTATAGACGTTCCTCACTCAAATCCCCAGTCTCTATTTATAGGCGTTCCTCACTCAAATACCCCATCTGTATTTATAGATGTTCCTCACTCAAACCCCTGTCTCTATTTATAGGTGTTCTTCACTCAAATACCCCATCTGTATTTATAGATGTTCCTCACTCAAACCCCCCGTCTGTATTTATAGGTGTTCTTCACTCAAATACCCCATCTGTATTTATAGACGTTCCTCACTCAAACCCCCCGTCTGTATTTATAGGCGTTCCTCACTCCTCACTCAAATCCTCCGTCTGTATTTATAGGCATTCCTCACTCCCCACTCAAATACCCCATCTGTATTTATAGATGTTCCTCACTCAAATCCCCGGTCGGTATTTATAGACGTTCCTCACTCAAATCCCCTGTCTGTATTTATAGATGTTCCTCACTCAAATCCCCAGTCTGTATTTATAGACGTTCCTCACTCAAATCCCCGGTCTGTATTTATAGACGTTCCTCACTCAAATCCCCGCTCTGTATTTATAGACGTTCCTCACTCAAACCCCCCGTCTGTATTTATAGGCGTTCCTCACTCCTCACTCAAATCCTCCGTCTGTATTTATAGGCGTTCCTCACTCCCCACTCAAATACCCCATCTGTATTTATAGACGTTCCTCACTCAAATCCCCGGTCTGTATTTATAGACGTTCCTCATTCAAATCTCCAGTCTGTATTTATAGACGTTCCTCACTCAAATCCCCGATCTGTATTTATAGGCATTCCTCACTCAAATCCCCAGTCTGTATTTATAGGCGTTCCTCACTCAAATCCCCTGTCTGTATTTATAGGCGTTCCTCACTCAAATCCCCTGTCTGTATTTATAGATGTTCCTCACTCAAATCCCCTGTCTGTATTTATAGATGTTCCTCACTCAAATCCACCATCTGTATTTATAGATGTTCCTCACTCAAATACCCCATTTGTATTTCTTGACGTTACTCGCTCAAATCCCCTGTCTGTATTTATAGACGTTCCTTACTCAAATACACCATCTGTATTTCTAGATGTTCCTCACTCAAATCCCGTCTATATGTGCTCCTCTCTCAAATCCCTGCTCTCTATTTGTAAGTATTCCTCACTCAAATCCGCAGTCTGTATTTAGAAACGCTCCTCACTCAAATCCCCAGTCTGTATTTACAGACGCTCCTCATTCAAATCCCCGGTCTGTGTTTATAGATGCTCCTCACTCAAATCCTCACTGTGTATTTATAGGTATTCCTCACTCAAACCCCCATTCTGTATTTATAGGCGTTCCTCACTCAAACCCCCCCGTCTGTATTTATAGATGTTCCTCACTCAAATCCCCGGTCTGTATTTATAGACGTTCCTCACTCAAATCCCTGGTCTGTATTTATAGACATTCCTCACTCAAATCCACCGTCTGTATTTATAGACGTTCCTCACTCAAATCCCTGGTCTGTATTTATAGGCATTCCTCACTCCCCACTCAAATACCCCATCTGTATTTATAGATGTTCCTCACTCAAATCCCCAGTCTGTATTTATAGGTGTTCCTCACTCAAATCCCCAGTCTGTATTTATAGGTGTTCCTCACTCAAATCCCCAGTCTGTATTTATAGACGTTCCTCACTCAAATCCCCAGTCTGTATTTATAGGTTTTCCTCACTCAAATCCCCAGTCTGTATTTATAGACGTTCCTCACTCAAATCCCCAGTCTGTATTTATAGGTGTTCCTCACTCAAATCCCCAGTCTGTATTTATAGACGTTCCTCACTCAAATCCCCAGTCTGTATTTATAGACATTCCTCACTCAAATCCCCTGTCTATATTTATAGATGTTCCTCACTCAAATCCCCTGTCTGTATTTATAGATGTTCCTCACTCAAATCCCCTGTCTGTATTTATAGATGTTCCTCACTCAAATCCCCTGTCTGTATTTATAGATGTTCCTCACTCAAACCCCTGTCTCTATTTATAGGTGTTCTTCACTCAGATACCCCATCTGTATTTATAGATGTTCCTCACTCAAACCCCCCGTCTGTATTTATAGACGTTCCTCACTCAAATCCCTGGTCTGTATTTATAGACATTCCTCACTCAAATCCACCCTCTGTATTTATAGACGTTCCTCACTCAAATCCCTGGTCTGTATTTATAGGCATTCCTCACTCCCCACTCAAATACCCCATCTGTATTTATAGATGTTCCTCACTCAAATCCCCAGTCTGTATTTATAGGTGTTCCTCACTCAAATCCTCAGTCTGTATTTATAGGTGTTCCTCACTCAAATCCCCTGTCTGTATTTATAGGCGTTCCTCACTCCTCACTCAAATCCTCCGTCTGTATTTATAGGCATTCCTCACTCCCCACTCAAATACCCCATCTGTATTTATAGACGTTCCTCACTCAAATCCCCAGTCTGTATTTATAGGCGTTCCTCACTCAAATCCCCCGTCTGTATTTATAGGTGTTCTTCACTCAAATCCACCTTCTGTATTTATAGATGTTCTTCACTCCTCACTCAAATCCTCCGTCTGTATTTATAGGCGTTCCTCACTCCTCACTCAAATCCTCCGTCTGTATTTATAGGCGTTCCTCACTCCTCACTCAAATCCTCCGTCTGTATTTATAGACGTTCCTCACTCAAACCCCCAGTCTGTATTTATAGGCGTTCCTCACTCAAATACCCCATCTGTATTTATAGATGTTCCTCACTCAAACCCCCCGTCTGTATTTATAGGTGTTCTTCACTCAACTACCCCATCTGTATTTATAGACGTTCCTCACTCAAATCCCCAGTCTCTATTTATAGGCGTTCCTCACTCAAATACCCCATCTGTATTTATAGATGTTCCTCACTCAAACCCCTGTCTCTATTTATAGGTGTTCTTCACTCAAATACCCCATCTGTATTTATAGATGTTCCTCACTCAAACCCCCCGTCTGTATTTATAGGTGTTCTTCACTCAAATACCCCATCTGTATTTATAGACGTTCCTCACTCAAACCCCCCGTCTGTATTTATAGGCGTTCCTCACTCCTCACTCAAATCCTCCGTCTGTATTTATAGGCATTCCTCACTCCCCACTCAAATACCCCATCTGTATTTATAGATGTTCCTCACTCAAATCCCCGGTCGGTATTTATAGACGTTCCTCACTCAAATCCCCTGTCTGTATTTATAGATGTTCCTCACTCAAATCCCCAGTCTGTATTTATAGACGTTCCTCACTCAAATCCCCGGTCTGTATTTATAGACGTTCCTCACTCAAATCCCCGCTCTGTATTTATAGACGTTCCTCACTCAAACCCCCCGTCTGTATTTATAGGCGTTCCTCACTCAAATCCCCAGTCTCTATTTATAGGCGTTCCTCACTCAAATACCCCATCTGTATTTATAGATGTTCCTCACTCAAACCCCTGTCTCTATTTATAGGTGTTCTTCACTCAGATACCCCATCTGTATTTATAGATGTTCCTCACTCAAACCCCCCGTCTGTATTTATAGACGTTCCTCACTCAAATCCCTGGTCTGTATTTATAGACATTCCTCACTCAAATCCACCCTCTGTATTTATAGACGTTCCTCACTCAAATCCCTGGTCTGTATTTATAGGCATTCCTCACTCCCCACTCAAATACCCCATCTGTATTTTTAGATGTTCCTCACTCAAATCCCCAGTCTGTATTTATAGGTGTTCCTCACTCAAATCCTCAGTCTGTATTTATAGGTGTTCCTCACTCAAATCCCCTGTCTGTATTAATAGGCGTTCCTCACTCCTCACTCAAATCCTCCGTCTGTATTTATAGGCATTCCTCACTCCCCACTCAAATACCCCATCTGTATTTATAGACGTTCCTCACTCAAATCCCCAGTCTGTATTTATAGGCGTTCCTCACTCAAATCCCCCGTCTGTATTTATAGGTGTTCTTCACTCAAATCCACCTTCTGTATTTATAGGCGTTCCTCACTCCTCACTCAAATCCTCCGTCTGTATTTATAGGCGTTCCTCACTCCTCACTCAAATCCTCCGTCTGTATTTATAGACGTTTCTCACTCAAACCCCCAGTCTGTATTTATAGGCGTTCCTCACTCAAATACCCCATCTGTATTTATAGATGTTCCTCACTCAAACCCCCCGTCTGTATTTATAGGTGTTCTTCACTCAACTACCCCATCTGTATTTATAGACGTTCCTCACTCAAATCCCCAGTCTCTATTTATAGGCGTTCCTCACTCAAATACCCCATCTGTATTTATAGATGTTCCTCACTCAAACCCCTGTCTCTATTTATAGGTGTTCTTCACTCAAATACCCCATCTGTATTTATAGATGTTCCTCACTCAAACCCCCCGTCTGTATTTATAGGTGTTCTTCACTCAAATACCCCATCTGTATTTATAGACGTTCCTCACTCAAACCCCCCGTCTGTATTTATAGGCGTTCCTCACTCCTCACTCAAATCCTCCGTCTGTATTTATAGGCATTCCTCACTCCCCACTCAAATACCCCATCTGTATTTATAGATGTTCCTCACTCAAATCCCCGGTCGGTATTTATAGACGTTCCTCACTCAAATCCCCTGTCTGTATTTATAGATGTTCCTCACTCAAATCCCCAGTCTGTATTTATAGACGTTCCTCACTCAAATCCCCGGTCTGTATTTATAGACGTTCCTCACTCAAATCCCCGCTCTGTATTTATAGACGTTCCTCACTCAAACCCCCCGTCTGTATTTATAGGCCTTCCTCACTCCTCACTCAAATCCTCCGTCTGTATTTATAGGCATTCCTCACTCCCCACTCAAATACCCCATCTGTATTTATAGACGTTCCTCACTCAAATCCCCGGTCTGTATTTATAGACGTTCCTCATTCAAATCTCCAGTCTGTATTTATAGACGTTCCTCACTCAAATCCCCGATTTGTATTTATAGGCATTCCTCACTCAAATCCCCAGTCTGTATTTATAGGCGTTCCTCACTCAAATCCCCTGTCTGTATTTATAGGCGTTCCTCACTCAAATCCCCTGTCTGTATTTATAGATGTTCCTCACTCAAATCCCCTGTCTGTATTTATAGATGTTCCTCACTCAAATCCACCATCTGTATTTATAGATG
The DNA here is from genome assembly GCA_026770705.1 of Isurus oxyrinchus. Classification (NCBI taxonomy): domain Eukaryota; kingdom Metazoa; phylum Chordata; class Chondrichthyes; order Lamniformes; family Lamnidae; genus Isurus; species Isurus oxyrinchus. Next base: position 89,603 of record JANJGN010001237.1, on the reverse strand, counting down.
TTCCTCACTCAAATACCCCATTTGTATTTCTTGACGTTACTCGCTCAAATCCCCTGTCTGTATTTATAGACGTTCCTTACTCAAATACACCATCTGTATTTCTAGATGTTCCTCACTCAAATCCCGTCTATATGTGCTCCTCTCTCAAATCCCTGCTCTCTATTTGTAGGTATTCCTCACTCAAATCCGCAGTCTGTATTTAGAAACGCTCCTCACTCAAATCCCCAGTCTGTATTTACAGACGCTCCTCATTCAAATCCCCGGTCTGTGTTTATAGATGCTCCTCACTCAAATCCTCACTGTGTATTTATAGGTATTCCTCACTCAAACCCCCATTCTGTATTTATAGGCGTTCCTCACTCAAACCCCCCCGTCTGTATTTATAGATGTTCCTCACTCAAATCCCCGGTCTGTATTTATAGACGTTCCTCACTCAAATCCCTGGTCTGTATTTATAGACATTCCTCACTCAAATCCACCGTCTGTATTTATAGACGTTCCTCACTCAAATCCCTGGTCTGTATTTATAGGCATTCCTCACTCCCCACTCAAATACCCCATCTGTATTTATAGTTGTTCCTCACTCAAATCCCCAGTCTGTATTTATAGGTGTTCCTCACTCAAATCCCCAGTCTGTATTTATAGGTGTTCCTCACTCAAATCCCCAGTCTGTATTTATAGACGTTCCTCACTCAAATCCCCAGTCTGTATTTATAGGTTTTCCTCACTCAAATCCCCAGTCTGTATTTATAGACGTTCCTCACTCAAATCCCCAGTCTGTATTTATAGGTGTTCCTCACTCAAATCCCCAGTCTGTATTTATAGACGTTCCTCACTCAAATCCCCAGTCTGTATTTATAGACATTCCTCACTCAAATCCCCTGTCTATATTTATAGATGTTCCTCACTCAAATCCCCTGTCTGTATTTATAGATGTTCCTCACTCAAATCCCCTGTCTGTATTTATAGATGTTCCTCACTCAAATCCCCTGTCTGTATTTATAGATGTTCCTCACTCAAATCCCCCATCTGTATTTATAGATGTTCCTCACTCAAATACCTCATCTGTATTTATTGACGTTACTCGCTCAAATCCCCAGTCTGTATTTATAGACGTTCCTCACTCAAATCCCCGGTCTGTATTTATAGGCGTTCCTCACTCAAATCTCCAGTCTGTATTTATAGGCGTTCCTCACTCAAATCCCCCATCTGTATTTATAGTTGTTCCTCACTCAAATACCCAGTCTGTATTTATAGATGTTCCTCACTCAAATCCCCCATCTGTATTTATAGATGTTCCTCACTCAAATACTCCATCTGTATTTATTGACGTTACTCGCTCAAATCCCCTGTCTGTATTTATAGACGTTCCTTACTCAAATACACCATCTGTATTTCTAGATGTTCCTCACTCAAATCCCGTCTGTATGTGCTCCTCTTTCAAATCCCTGCTCTGTATTTGTAGGTATTCCTCACTCAAATCCGCAGTCTGTATTTAGACACGCTCCTCACTCAAATCCCCAGTCTGTATTTACAGACGCTCCTCATTCAAATCCCCTGTCTGTGTTTATAGTTGCTCCTCACTCAAATCCTCACTCTGTATTTATAGGCGTTCCTCACTCAAACCCCCCCGTCTGTATTTATAGATGTTCCTCACTCAAATCCCCTGTCTATATTTATAGATGTTCCTCACTCAAATCCCTGGTCTGTATTTATACACGTTCCTCACTCAAATCCCTGGTCTGTATTTATAGACATTCCTCACTCAAATCCCTGGTCTGTATTTATAGACGTTCCTCACTCAAATCCCTGGTCTGTATTTATAGACGTTCCTCACTCAAATCCCTGGTCTGTATTTATAGACATTCCTCACTCAAATCCCTGGTCTGTATTTATAGACATTCCTCACTCAAATCCCTGGTCTGTATTTATAGACGTTCCTCACTCAAATCCCCGGTCTATAAGTATGGACGTTCCTCACTCAAATCCCCCGTCTGTATTTATAGACATTCCTCGCTCAAATCCCTGGTCTGTATTTATAGACGTTCCTCACTCAAATCCCCCGTCTGTATTTATAGACTTTCCTCGCTCAAATCCCCCGTCTGCAATTATAGGCGTTCCTCACTCAAACCCCCGGTCTGTATTTATAGGTGTTCCTCACTCAAATCCCTGCTCTGTATTTATAGACATTCCTCACTCAAATCCCCGGTCTGTATTTATAGACGTTCCTCGCTCAAATCCCCTGTCTGTAATTATAGGCGTTCCTCACTCAAACCCCCGGTCTGTATTTATAGGCATTCCTCTCTCAAATCCTCAGTCTGTATTTATAGATGCTCCTCACTTAAATCCTCGGTCTGTATTTATAGGTGCTCCTCAGCTCCCCACTGTCTCCTGCAGGTCCGCTCCGACTCCCAGCAAGGTAGGCCTCAGTCGAATCCCCGATCAGTATTTATAGGCACTTCTCATCTCCCGAGTATCTCCCACATGACCGCTCCGCTCCAACTCCCAGCAAGGTAGAGGGACAGAGCCAGTGACTATGGAGTGGAGTTTGTAGCGAGGACTGAAGACAATGGCTTTCATCTTCTCAATATTTAAGTGGAGGAAATTTCTGTTAATCCAGTTCTCCCGGTATCCTTGGGTGCGTCTCATTTGGCTCAGGTGACTTCACAACTTTAAAGTAAAAGCAAATTGCAGATCTTGGAATTCTGAAACAAAAGCAGAAAATGCTGGAAAAGCTCAGTAGGTCTAACAGCATCAGTGGAGAGAGAACAAAACAGTGAGTCATACAGACTCGAAACATTAATTTTTTTTCATTCCACAGATGCTGTCAGATCTACTGAGTTTTTCTGGCAGCGATAGAGGAGTGAGTGGGGCTGGATGACCGAATGGGAGCAGCTGCTCCTCCAGCCAATCAGAGTGAATGAGGTGCGGGGCTGAGCCCGGATCTCCCTCATTGGCTGAAACTCTGCATCATTCTGAAAGCTGATTTGTCTCAAACTCCAGGAGAAAACTGGACCTTTCTGTTTGTGACTTTAAACAGATGAAACCCTGTGGGTGTGGAGCAGACATTTCAACAGTTGTTACTGAAATGTGCGAACATGATAAAACAATGTACAAACAATTCAAGGGCTCACTTCAAGGAATGACTAGCCAGGCAGGGAAAGTCACCATTGGAACAAATAGAATCCCTGGTTTCAATAAATGAACGGGCAGAAGGGTTAGGACAGATTAGGGAGAAGGTTAATCCTGTCATCATTCAGAACATCACATGGAAGCCCAGACCTGGGAGAGGGGGATCCACCACAGACATAGGAACAGGGGAACGCAAACAAAAAATCCGGAAAAACACAGCAGGTCTGAAAGCATCTGTGGAGAGAGAGAGACAGAGACAATGTTTCGAGTCCGTAAAACAATTTTTCAGATCTAAAAGGAGGTAGCGATTTGGTGAAATATGTACTGATTAAGGGGGGTGAATTTGCCCAATCTCTCTTCATAAGACAGTCCCACCATCCCCGGAACAAGCCTGTGAACTTTCATTGTACTCCCTCTATGGCAATAATATCCTTCTGAGGCAATATGACCAAAACAGCACACACTACTCCAGGTGCAGTCTAAACAAGATTCTAAACAATTAAAGCAAGACTTCGCTCCTCCTGTATTCAAATTCTCTTGTAGCAAAACCTAACATTCCACGAGCCTTCCGAATAGCTTGCTGCATCTACAGGTTATCCTTCAGTGACTTATGGCCAAGGACACCCAGGTCCCTTTGCACATCTACACTTTCTCATCTCTTATCATTTAGGAAATACTCTGAACGTCAGTTCCTTCTGCCATTTTTCCACAATATGTTCCATCTGTCATGTTCTTGCCTACTCACTAAGTCAAATCCTCCCTTAGCTGCTTTACATCTACCTCACAACACATTCACACCTCTCTTTTTATCATCTGCGAACTTGAAAGAATTACATTTGGTCCCCACATCCAAATCATTAATATATATTGTGACCAACTGGTACCCAAGTACTGATCCTTGCGGTACCCCACTAATCACAGTCTACCAACTCGAGAATTACCCATTTATTTCCACTCTTTGTTTTCTACCTGTTCGCCAATCCTTAATCCATGCCAGTGTATTGCCACCTATCCCATGTGGGTTTATTTTGCTAATTAATATGTCAAGTCCCGGTGACTTATCAACTTTCAGTCCCATTCTTACTGATATTAATTTCCTTCAACTCCTTATTCTCCCTACTCCCTTGGATCTCTAAACCTGGGAAATTTCTTGTATCTTCCCCAGTGGAGGCAGACTCAGATTTATCATTTAGCTTCTCTGCCATTTCTCTGTTCCCCGACTCTGCATGCAATGGACCCACATTTGCCTAAAGCAGCTTTTAGAGTCTGTTTGTAATCTTTTCTCTAGATTGCATTCATATGCTATTCTCCCTTTCTTTACCAGTTTCCTGGTCTTCTTTTGTAGTATTTTAAAAGCCTCCCAATCCTCAGGTTTACTACCACTTCTGGCAACTTTATGAGCCTTATCTTTAAATCTTATACCATCCTTAACTTCCTTTGTCAGCCACTGTTGACTGACTTTTTGGGGGTTCTGCACCTTGAAGGAAGGTGTATGTGCTGTAAGCTATTTAATAATTCTTTGAAGACTATCCATTGCCTCTTTAGATTTTAATGTATTTTCACATTCTATCTCAGCCAATTTCTCCCTCACGACTTCATAATTTCCTTTATTCAACTCTAACACCCTTGCTTCATAGTGAACTACCTCATTTTCAAACACAGTATAAAATATTGTGTTCACTCGCCCCTAAAGGTTCTTTTACAACAAGATTATTAATTAGTCCTTTTTCATTACATAATGCTGGATCTAAAATAGTCTGTCCTCGAGTCAGCTCCTCAACATGCTGCTCTAGAAAACCATCACCAACATACTCCAGAAATTAATCTTCCACAGCATCTGTGCTCAATTGGTTTACCCAGTGTACTTATAGATTGAACTCATCCATGATCAATGTATAGCCTATGCTATATGCTTCCATCATCTCCTGATTAATACATTACTATTACCATTACTATCTGGTAGGCTATGAATAACTCCAACAAATGTCTGCTGCCTTTTGCTAATTCTTAGCTCCACCCAAACAGATTCCACATTGTTCTTCCAAATTGAGATCCCTTTAACTAATGCACTGATCTCATCCCTTATTATCAGCACAACTCCACCTCCTTGTCTGCCTTTACTAAACTTCGAGTATCCATGAAAATTCAGTTCCCAGTTTTTCTCACCATGCAACCATGTTTCCATAATGGCAATAATATCTTAGCCTTATAATATCTTACTATTTGTGCCTTCTGATCATCGATTGTGAATGCTGTGCGCATTCAGGGAGAGCGCCTTTAATTTTCCCTTTTTAACATAATTCTGCATTTGAAGCAGACTCAATGCTCTGCTTTGTTTCTCCTGCCTTGTAGCCTCACGACTACTTCCTGTTACCCATTTTGCTTCCTTCTAATTTTATACTTAAAGTAAAGAGGATGAGTAGAATAAATTAACAGTAACTTCACTTTGCGACACTTCTCCTAACTTTACCTTACTTTGGTTTACTTTATGACTCTATTTCACTTTGACTTGATTTAATGTTACTTCCCTATTGTTGGTGTTCCTTACTGAAATCCAGGCAGCTAAATCTTTATAAATGTTATGTTTTTTTTTCTAGTTTTAAGCTATTTAAACACAATCCCTAACAGCAACTTCTCACCCACCAAGTTTTCCTGCAATGTCGCTTTGGGTTTATTTTCAAACTCAGCCCACTGCCCGATCGAATGTGTTCCTCACAGGTCTGGCTGTCTCCTCTCCAAGAAGGTGAGACATGTCGGGAAGGACCAGAAGGGAAAGTTTACCTGTGTCGCAGCCACATAGGATCTCACTTGTGGCTTTGATAAGAACTGTTTTCGAACTGATGCAGGGCAGAAACCTGATTGGAGGGATTCAAACATGGAGTTCTTGGAAAAATGGATACAGTTATGGGAGATTACAAAATATTTAAGAATTTTAGAAAGGAAAGAGAGGCTGGAGATGAGGCGGCAACATGCGAAGATGGAAGAGTGAAGGGCTTGTTTTTATTTAAGGACGTTATAATGATGGAAAGTTTAAAGGAGAGCGGAACAGTATCTGAAAAGAGAGAACCATTGACAGTGATGGCAAACATGGGGAAGTTGGATGGTCAGTAGTTTAGTGGGAATAGAGTCGATGGAGCAGGCGGTGCACACAGAGGGCATGAGAGGAGATGGAAGAGAAACTGGAAAAAGATGTGTTCACGGCTCAGACATTGGGGGAAATTTAGACACAGTCTTTCCTGGTGGGTTAGTGGAAGGGAGGGAAGCAGCAGAGACAGCTGATCAGATTGTCTCAATCTTAGTGACAAAGAAGTTCCATGAGCTCCTCACAATTGTCGTTGGGGGTGAGAATGGAGGAGACAGGGCAGAGGGAGAGCACTTCAAAAGGAACTAACTTGTGCTAGAGACATCAAAACGACTCAACACACTATTTATCGCAAAGCTGGTTTTTCCAATTTTATACAAAATCTGTAACTGGGCTGGAGTTTATTAACATCAACAGAAACACACACTTATGAATATGCTTCAGACAAGAATATGATTGGGAACTAAATCCAACCACAGCAGTTACTTGTGAACCTGCTGGTGTCTCAGCATTTTGGATAACTGTATGAATCCCTTCCCACACTCTGAGCAGGTAAACGGCCTCTCCCCAGTGTGAACTCTCTGGTGTCTCAGTAGATGGAATAACCGAGTGAATCCCTTCCCACACTTGGAGCAGGTGAACGATCTCTCCCCAGTGTGAACTCGCTGATGTTCCAGGAGGTTGGATGGATCAGCAAATCCCTTTCCACATGTGGAGCAGGTAAGTGGTCTCTCCCCAGTGTGAACTCTCTGGTGTCTCAGCAGGCTGGATGAATCAGTGAATCCCTTCCCACAATCAGAACAGGTAAATGGTCTTCCCCCAGTATGACGTCGTTGGTGTCTAAGCAGATGTGATGACTGAGTGAATCCCTTCCCACAATCAGAACAGGTAAATGGTCTCTCGCCAGTGTGAACTCATTGGTGTTTCAGTCGGTTGGATGAATCAGCAAATCCCTTTTTACATACAGAGCAGGTAAACAGTCTCTCCCTAGTGTGAACTTGCTGGTGTCTCAGCAGGCTGGATGACTGAGTGAATCCCTTCCCACACTCCAAGCAGGCGAACGGTCTCTCCCTAGCGTGAACTTGCTGGTGTTTCAGTCGGTTGGATGAATCAGAAAATCCCTTTCCACACACTGAACTTGTGAATGGTCTCTCTCCAGTACTTGTACACTGATGGATTTCCAGCTGGGCTGGGTGATTGAATCCCTTCCCACAGTCCCCACATTTCCATGGATCCTCTCCAGCGTGACTGTGTTTCAACAGGTCAGATGATCGGCTGAAGCCTCGCCCATGCACAGAACATGCGTGTGGTTTCTTCCCACTGCGAACAGGGCTCTTAACTCCCATATTCAAAATCCGATGGTATTTGGGTTACGATAAATTGGACGATCCTGATGTGATGTTGGGTTTGTGATTCTGGACTGCAAAACCTGTGAAAATAGGACAAAACAAGCAAAGATGAGTGAGGGAGAACTCAAAAAAACACAAAGGCTGGGTGTGAAATTGAGCTCAACGTGTGGGACTGGCATTAGGAAAAAGTAACCATGAAATCTGCTGGATTGTCATAAAAACCCAACTGGTTCACTAATGTCCTTCAGGGAAGGGAACCTGCCTGCCAGTCTGGGCCTACACAACTCTACCAGAACTCTGACAGAATTTCCCAATCCCTTAGCCTCCAACCTCCATAAGGAGCAGGGTAGCACCCTGCCTTGTCTGACATACATTACTAGATGGACAGAAACTTCCTCCATTTAAATTTTGGCAAGACTGAAGCCATTGTTTTCATTCCCTGCTACAAACTCCACTCCCCAACCTTCAATGCCTTTCTGACAACTCTGAGGCCAAACCACACTGTTCACAATCTTGGTGTCATATTTCACCCCAAGCTGAGCTTCTGACTACATACCACTAAGGCCGTCCATTTCCACATCAGTCATTTTGCTGAATTTCATTCCTGCCTCAGCTCAGCTGCTGCTGAAACACATCCATTCCTTTGCTATCTCTAAACTGGAATCTTCCTAGCCTGCCACATAAACAATGGAGTCATTTGAAACTCCACTTCCCGTGTCTTTACTCGCACTTTGTCTCGTACATCCAACGCCCCTGTTCTCACTGAGCGACATAGGCTCCTCGTTAAGCAGCAGCTCAATGTTCAAATTCTCATCCTTGTTTTGAAATCCTTCAGTGACTACGCCCCTCACTATCTCTATCATATTCTCCAATCTACATCCCTGCCAGATATCTGGATTCATTTCATTCAGGCCAATTGAGCATCCCTGGTTTTAACTGACCCACCATTGGTGACCGTGTCCTCAGCTGCTCAGGCTATAAGCTCTAGAATTCCCTAATTAGGCCTCTCTTTCTCATCCTATAAGACTCTCCTTAAAACTTACCTCTTTAACCAAGCTGTTAATCATGTGCCCCAATATCTCCTCATGTGCTTCAGTGTTAAATATTCCTGTATGATATTCCTGTGAAATACTTTGAAACGTTCTGTTCTAATCAGTGTGCTACATAATGCAACTTGTTATTGTTGATTTGGACATTTATCATCGCTCAGTGAAAATCCTGTAACTCCTTACCAAACAGCATTGTTGGAACACCTTCACCACAGTGACTGCAGCAGTTAAGGAAGAAGGCCCACCAACACCTGACCAACAGACAACTGGGGATTGACAATATCTGCTGGTCTTGTTAGTAACACCAAAGACCAAGAATCGAGTTAACAAAAAATCTCAGAAAAAAAGGCACCGTAGAAATACTTGTTACTAAAACAACACTCTTAAATTGAATGGACGTTTCTCACTCTGATCCCCCCCAGGATCTACCTCCTTTAACAGCCTCACACTGGAAATTGCTGGGCCCGACTGGGTTGCCAAGTCCTTGGGGTTAACTCCAGCAGCTTCTCCTCCAATTCCAACTCCAGCTCAAAACTGATGCAAACAAAAAAGACCCCCATTCAACACCCACCCTAATTAACACCGGCTACTAATTGGTCTGTCTGTGTTTCCAGCCTCGGCTGCATGAAACAATAAAACTAAAGCAAAGCTCTGCAAGGCTGGAACTGAAATTAAGAGATAAAATATTTTAAATATCCAGCAGGTCAGACAGCATGAACAGATTAACAAACAGAAGTCGGGGCTCAGGTCGCTGACCTGTCTTCAGACTGCACGATAACTCTCGGCGACGGCCGCCGACTAATGGTGGTCAATGTTCCCACAATGCTCTGCGCTCCAGAAACCGCTCTATCTAAAAGTTGTTCATTTCCTGATCGGAGGTCGGTTGCCGCAATCGGCAGGTGGCAACTATGGCGGCGCGAGAGTCAAGGAGGTGAAGAGCTGCAGCAAAATACAGGAGGACGATCACCCGCCATTATGACGGAACAATAAGCCGCGCATCTGCGCTTGCGCACACACACCAGGGGCGGGACTAACAACCGTCCCGCATCCAGAATCAGCGGGACCTGCAGCCTGGAACTGGGAGTGGGAGAAGCGGGAAGACTGAGGAGAAACAATATAACCCAACACTCACAGCAACCTCCAATCCACCTCCATTCCCGGGATAGTGAGGCAGAGTTTAGAAACACTCACCAACACCATTCCAGTGAAACTTCCACTAGGAAAAGGAGGAGCAGTGACTGTGCTGCTCTGATATAGCCCCAGACCTGTCACTCAAACTCCCCAACCCCGCCCAGTTCACAGCTCAACCAACCAGCTTGCAGCTTCCTGCACCTTGACCCCGCCCGGCCCAGGTGTGGGACAGTCCAAGGTGAGTCCTTCGTGTAACCAGGACAGTGGGGGAGAGGTGACCTCCTGCCCTGTGCTGTGTCCCAAATGGTTCCATCCTCCCCTCCCCCAAGGCCCTCCACACACTGTATGCAGATGGCTGATGGACCTTGGGGATCCTCACTGACCTGCACAGTTACATTATGCTGCTCCCCACCCCCGATACACTTTGTGGACAAGTTGCTTTTCTTTTTTTTCTGCTGCCCCTTCGTGTAAACATCTTGTTTCATACAAGTTTTGTTTAAGACCTGTTCAATCTTGTTTAATTGCAGGGCTATGGGGCAAAGGCAGGGAGGTGGCATTAGGTAAATTGTCCCTTCAGGGGGCTAACACAGACACGACTGGCTGAATGGCCTCCTTCTTTTGCTGCAACCATTCTATGATTCTCTGACTTGTCTCTATCCCGCTGCTCCATTCAAAGTGATTCCAACCTTTTGCTTTTGTCCCTGGATCCCTGTTTAACCAAGTAATTACCTCTGCCTCATTTGTTCCTGATTTCTTTGAGTCCTAGTTTTCCATTCTCATTTCTCTCATTTTCTTCACATTGCATTCAGGCTGTTGTTACCATCGTGTCATTCACACCTCATCTAGACACAGATTTATGTTTTTAATAGTCCCATAACCATTCCCTTTGACTTTACCTCATGAAACCTTTTGTCAGTTAATCTGCACCGCCGTGCAGCCTTTCACAGACCTTTCCTTCTGTTCCTCTTCCACCTCCCCCTTTCAATGGCTCACAGGCCTGAAACATTAATTCTGTTTCTCTCTCTACAGATTCTTCGAGAACTGCTGAGTGTTTCTAGTTTTTAATCTTTTCATTTCATGTTTTAAGCATTGCAGTAATTTTCGTTTCTCCGTTCCAAGTACTCTGCCTGACTTTATTAATAATTCAATTCAGTTATTCATAAATTAATTTATCTGTACTTTATGTCTTGAAATCTGATTATTTATTTAGCTATTTATCACTTATCAGTGTCTTTAAATGTTACAATTTCACAACTCCTCACGTTTTCCCCACACTTCCTGGCACTAATATTAAATCCTTAATAATCTTAAATGGAAGGGTCAGCCCAGCATTGACAGACCAGTCAGTTTAACCTCTGTGTGGGAAAGCACTTAGAAGCGGCAATTCAGATCGAAATTAGGTCACTTGTACAATTTGTTCAGGACAATCATGTTGAACTAAATTTCTTGAGTTTTTGATAAGGCAGCAGAGAATGTTGATGAGGGTAACATGGTTGACGTACGCATGAATTGCTAAACGGTATTTGATACAGTGCCAAGTAACAGGCGTGTCAGCAGAGTTAAAATCCTTCAGAGGCAGCATTGGCTGTGTGACAGGCAACAACATGCATGGTGAACGGTTGCTTTTTTAAATTGAGGAAAAGCATACAGTGGGATCACAAGGGGTCGGTGGTCAGACCACTGATTTCTTGATATATATTAATGATCTAGACTTGTGTGTGCAGGGCTGCATTTCAAAATTTGCAAACCACAACAAATTTTCAAGTTGTGTTCACAGTGGGGAGGATGGTGATAAACCTCAAGAGGCCATAGACACAATGGTGGAAAGGGCAGACGGGTGGCAGATAAAATTTCATTCAGAGAGGTGTGAAGTGATACATTTCGGTAGGAAGAACAAGGAAAGACAATATAAAATAAAGGATACAATTAGAAAAGGGTGCAGGAGCAGAGTAATCTGGGGCTTTATGAATACGGGAATAAAGTACAAAATCAACCAAGTTAGAATAAACCTGAATAAAACACTGGTTTGGACCCAACTGCAGCATTGTGTCCAATTCTAAGCTTTAGGAAGAATGTGAGAGTGTGGAGGAAAGATTCACGAGAGATGAGGAACTTCAGTTAGGTTCGGTGAAGTTGGTTTGTTATCCTTGGAAGGGAAACCGTTCTCTTGCATCTTTTCTTGACCCTCTGTCTTCAGTTCCTTCCGAAATTGTAGCCATTCAGTGGCGGTGGTGTTAAAAACTTTCATGGAATGTGGGCAGTGACAGCATTTGTTGCCCTTGAAGCAAGTGCTTGCCACACCATTTCAGAGGGTACTTAAGAGTAGCCACACTTCAATGTGGATCTGGAGTCACATGTAAGACCAGGTAAGGATGGCAGATTTCCTTCCCGAAACAACATTAGTGAACCAGGTGGGTTTTTATGACAATCGACAAGGGTTTAATTGTCGCCCTTATTGAGACTCGCTTTCAATTCCAGATGTAATAATTATTTTAAATTCCACCAGCTGCTGTGCTGGGATTTGAACCCCTGTCCCCAGGGCATCAAGCTGGCTTTCTGGATTATTAGTCCAGTAATATTCCCACTGTGGTACCGTCTCCCCCAATATATATTTGTATTTATTTGTAGCCAGCAGTTTAGTATTTGTCAGTATTTAGTTCCATGTGGTTTCTATTCTGAGTCTCAGACAGTTTCTCTGCCAAGTGGACGAGGTGTTTAAAGTTCATTCATTTGCCCCTTTTCCATCTCCAGGTCCGGGAAAGACACAGAGAATAATGTTCCCTCATTGACGAGACTGAGATGGACAATTCCCACTCCCCATCTTTCTGGTGGATAATGGATGTTCTGTTACATTTAGGTTTCTCTATGATTTGATCACTAATTTTATTGAGTTTTTAATTTTTTTTCCGAGACTCAGACCCAGGATAACAGCTGCCATCCAGTTTGAGCAGGGAGTAGGGAGCATGCGCGGATATGTTGTTGATGCAACAGTGAGTGAGTCCATGGGCCATTTACATATTCAGTGTGAGAGTTGCTGATCCTCAACCTCTGGCGATACTTCAGCCCCACAATCCTAATCTCTGGCTGCCCAGTGTAAAGCGGGTGGGGGTGTGGTGTTGGTGCTGGATAAATCAGAGAATCTTCTCCTGTAACTGTTCATGGGCCTGTTTAACACAGGAATTTCTTGATCCAGGATGGGTGACACACATGGGGGTGGTCACACTGGCTGCCAACGTCTCTTCCGTGGTCTTGTCCGTGCTCGGGTGGCCCTGGTGAGGGAATATGTGGTGTCCACCAGTGCGTTTGATACCTTCCACATCCAGTGGGCACCTCTGGATGGTACAGAGTGTCTCATAGGCACTGGAAACAATATTCTGGTTTAGTTAGGAAAGTTCCCTTTGCTTTTATTGGGACTTTGTTGCTGATTTGAACTTCTTTCAGTTTGAGTAGTCCACATGAATGTACCAAAGAAACTCGAATTTTCTGTTTTGAATTTCTACCCTGTACTTACAGTGAAGATTTTTGTAAAGTCCTTTTACAGGGTACAAGAGGGAGATGATTTGCAGATAGGAAACTAAAATCAAGTATCACGTCAAGATCTTACAGTGTCACTTGATTCATCAGGAAGCATAGAAACATAGAAAATAGAAGCAGGAGCAGGCCATTCGGCCCTTCGAGGCTGCTCCGCCATTCATTATGATCATGGCTGATCAACCAACTCAATAGTCTTCTCCCACTTTCTCCCCATACCCTTTGATCCCTTTCACCTCAAGAGCTATATCAAACTCCTTCTTGAAAGCATACAATGTTTTTGCCTCAAGTACTTCCTGTGGTAGCGAATTCCACAGGCTCACCACTCTCTGGGCGAGGAAATTTCTCCTCATCTCAGTCCTAAATGGTCTACCCCATATCCTCAGACTGTGACCCCTGGTTCTGGACTCCCCCACCATCAGGAACATCCTTCCTGCATCTACCCTGTCTAGTCCTGTTAGAATTGTATAGGTTTCTGGGAGATCCCCCCCTCATTCTTTTGAACTCCAACGAATATAATCCTAACTGACTCAATCTCTCCTCATATGTCAGTCCTGACATCCCAGGAACCTGTCTGGTAAACCTTCACTGAACTCTGTCTATAGCAAGAACGTCCTTCCTCAAATAAGGAGACCAAAACTGCACACAATATTCCAAGTGTGGTCTCACCAAGGTCCTGAATAATTGAAGCAAGACACCCCTGCCCCTTACTTGAATCCTCTCGCTATGAAAGCCATTTGCCTTCTTTACCACCTGCTGCACCTGCACGCTTACCTTCAGCGACTGGTGTACGAAGACACCCAGGTCTCGTTGTACATTCCCCTCTCTCAATTTATAGCCATTCAGGTAATAATCTGCCTTCCTGTCTTTGCTACCAAATTGGATAACCTCACATTTATCCACATTATATTGCACCTGCCATGCATTTGTCCACTCATTCAGATTATCCAAATCACACTGAAGCTTCTCTGCATCCTCCTCACAGCTCACCCTCCCACCCAGCTTTGTGTCATCTGCAGATCTGGAGATATTACATTTAGTTCCCTCATCTAAATCATTAACATATATTGTAAATATCTGTGGTCCCAGCACCGATCTCTGCGGTACCCCACTAGTCACTGCCTGCCATTTGGAAAAAGTTCCTTTGTTTCCTGCCTGCCAACCAGTTTTCTATCCATATAAATACACAACCCCCAATCCCAAGCGCTTTAATTTTACATGCTAATATCTTATGTGGGACACTGTTGAAAGCCTTCTGAAAGTCCAAATAAACCACATCCACGGGCTCCCCCTCATCAATTCTACTAGTTACATCCTCAAAAATTCTAGTAGATTTGTCAAGCATGATTTCCCTTTCATAAATCCATGCTGACTCTATCTCATATTACCACTGTTTATCAAGTGCTCAGCTATTAAATCTTTTATAATGGACTCTAGAATTTTACCCACTGCCAATGTCAGGCTGACTGGTCTATAATTCCCTACGTTGGACCTGGATATCATTGATCTTTGACTGTGGAAGGAGAAGTATTTGTCTGTTCTGTCTGTGGGAAAAGATTTCAAACATCAGTGTGACTGGAAAAGCACTGAGAAACAGACACGCCCGAGTGAAAGTGCTCCAGTGAACTGACTGTGGAAGGAGCTTTAACCTGTTACACCATCTGAAAAAAACATCTCACCATTCACAGAGGGAAGAAACTGTGCAAATGTTGTGTGTGTGGACAAGGATTCAACTGATCGTCCAACATGGAGAGACATGGGGACACCAACACCATGGAGAAACCATGGAAATGTGGGACTGTGGGGAGGGATTCAGATCCCCATCTGAGTTGGAAACTCATCAGCGCACTCACACTGCGGAGAGGACTTTCATCTGCTCCGAGTGTGGGAAGGGATTCACTCTCCTAACCCACCTCACTTCACCTCAAACACTTCAGACATGAGACTTTTTAAGTGTTGCGAATATGAGACGAGCTTTAAAATCAAAAGGAACCTGTTGATATAGGTTTCATACTGAGGAGAGGCCATTAACCTGCTGTGTGTGTGGGAAGGGATTCACTCAGTTATCCAACCCACTGACACACAAGCAAGTTCACACTGGAGAGAGGCCTTTCACCTGCACTGACTGTGGGAGGGAATTCACTCAAATAACTACCCTCACTTCACATCAACTTGTTCACTCTGACAAGAGACCTTTTAAACGTTCTGACTGTGAAAACTGCTTTAAAAGCAGAAAGATTCTGCTGACATATCAGCAAGATCACACTGGGCAGAAACCATTCAACTGCTCCAAATGTGGGAAGGGATTCACTCAACTAACCCAGCTCACTTCACATCAACGTGTTCAATCTGAAAAGAGACCTTTTAAATGTGCCAACTGTGTGAAAAGCTATAAAAGCAAAATGGATCTGCTGACACACCAGTGAATTCACACCGGAGAAAGGCCATTGACCTGCTCCGTGTGTGGGAAGGGATTCATTCATTCATCCCTCCAACTGAAACACCAGCAAGTTCACACTGGAGAGAGATTGTTCACCTGGTCCGTGTGTGGGAAGGGATTCAGTCATTTATCCACCCTGCAGACACACCGGTGTATTCACAAGTGACTCCCGGGGTTGGATTCTGTTGTTATTGCTGCTGTTAATCACATCCAGGACTGAACCATGCTCTCTCCGACAGTTGGGGTTTGTTTCTGCTGATGCAAATAATCCCTGTAACTGGGCTGGAGTCTAGTATTCTGGATAAAGGTTAAATAAATCAGCTTTGTGTCAGACATTGTCGACATATTAGTCGAGGCATTGAATGCAAGAGCAGGGACATTATGATGGAGCAGTATAAAGCATTAGTTAAGCCACATTTGGAGTACTCTGTGCAATGCTGTTTGCCGCACTATAGAAAGGATGTGATTGCACTGGAGAGGGTGCAGAGGAGATTCACTCAGGATGTTGCCTGGGCTGGAGCATTTCAGCTATGAAGAGAGACTTGATAGGCTGGGGTTGTTTTCCTCAGAGCAGAGAAGGCTGAGGGGGGACCTGATAGAGGTGCACAAAATTATGAGGGGCATAGATAGGGTGGATAGGAAGAAATGTTTCTCTTTAGTGGAGGGGTCAATACTCAGGGGGCATAGATTTAAGGTAAGGGGCAGGAGGTTTAGAGGGGATTTGAGGATTTTCTTTTCACCCAGAGGGTGGGGGCTATCTGGAACCTGCCAGCAAAGCCTACATCCCGTGAATGAATTTTAAAAAGAGACAACACTTTCATCCCAGGAATCAACCGAGTGAACCTTCTCCGAAATGCTTCTAATACAACTCTATCCATCCACAAGATTCTCCCATAACTATGTTATCATAAGGTGTGAATGGTACAAGCTGGGACTTGGTCTTTCTTATTTTTCAATCCATTTGCTAACAGAATCTCCCCCTCCCTTCCCCAGATTCAGACAATGATTAACTGAGACTCAGTCTCTAATGGCGGCCTTAAAAATGGATAAATCCCCAGGCCCAGGTGAAATGTTGAACTCAGTACCTGAGGGGTGGTAGAGGCAGGAACCCTCACAACATTTAAGAAGTATTTAGATGAAAACTTGAAATACCACAGCTTACACGGCTACGGGCTAAGTGCTGGAAAATGGATGAGAGTAGATGGGGTTTGATGACAGGCACTGCAGGAATTCACCAAGGCTCCTTCAACAGCACCATCCAAACCCATGATCACTACCATCTAGAAGGACAAGGGCAGCAGACAGATGGGAACACCACCACCTGGAAATTCCCCTCCAAGTCACTCACCATCCTGATATAGGAATATATTGCCATTCCTTCACTGTAGTTGGGTCAAAATCCTGGAACCCCCTTCCTAACAGCACTGTGGGTGTACCTACACTACATGGACTGCAGTGGTTCAAGAAGGCAGCTCATCACCACCTTCCCAAACGCAACTAGGGATGGGCAACAAATGCTGGCCCAGCCAGTGAAGCCCATATCCCATGAATGAATAAAAAAAACAGAACATGAGTGATTAGTGTGGCCAGTAGAATGAAACAATGTTTTAAATTATCAAGACATCAATACATATTCCACAGAAAAGTTGTCTCTCAAACATTTAGGAAAGAATTAAACACATTGAATCTAACAAAGTGAACCAAATTAATTTGAAGAGGGGAATAGAATCTGGATTTAGAAAATATCCACAAGGTGGATGAAGTTAAACAGAGAACTAGATAATCTTTAAAGTCCGTGCATGAACTTTTGAACCAGATGTATTTACGACATGTCTATAATTTAGATTGTGAGAGATGATGGACAGGTGGGGAGGATGAATATCAGTCGATAGTTATCACATCTTAGTGGAAAAGGTTTGACATTTATTCTTGGTAGCAGCTCAAGTGTTGGTGTTGCTGATTCTGATCATTCTAGTAGGTTTAGTATTTTATCTATGTTTGTCATCAAGAAATTAGGAAAACAAGCTCGTAGCTTAGAAATAGCGAGGTTAGTCAGAAATCAGTTGTGAGAAGTCAATAAGGTTATTCCCTTCTCAAGCTGGGGAGATCTGTGAGAAATCACTGTCTAATTAACCTTATAAAATCTTCAGAAATTTATTCAACATAACAGAAATAGCTCTCTCTCTCCCTTGTTTAGGAAGAAAGATTCCTGACTTGATAAATATCGGACAATGTACCCCTATGATAACTCATTGGGATGGTCTCAATAGTTACGGGATGGAATTTGTAGTAGTGACTGAAGACAATGGCTTTTGTCTTCAATCTTTAATTGGAGGAATTTTCTGCTCATCCAGTACTGGGTGTGGGATAAGCAGTTGGGTAATTTAGTAACAGTGGAGGAATGGAAAGGGATGGTGGCGAGGTAGACCCTCCGTGACACCCTGGTCCACTCCTCCATCACCCCCTACACCCCAATCTCCTCCCACGGCACCTTCCCATGCAACCGCAGAAGGTGCAACACCTGCCCCTTTACGTTCCCTCTCCTCACCGTCCAAGGGCCCAAACACTCCTTTCAAGTGAAGCAGCATTTCACTTGCACTTCCCTCAGCTTAGTCTACTGCATTCGTTGCTCCCAATGCAGTTTCCTCTACATCGCAGAGACCAAACGCAGACTGGGTGACCGCTTTGCACAACACCTTCGGTCTGTCCACAAGCATGACCCAGACCTCCCTGTCGCTTGCCATTTCAACACTCCATTCTGCTCTCATGCCCACATGTCCGTCCTTGGCCTGCTGCATTGTTCCAGTGAAGCCCAACGCAAACTGGAGGAACAACACCTCATCTTCCGACTAGGCACTTTACAGCCTTCCGGACTGAATATTGAGTTCAACAGTTTTAGATCATGAACTCTCTCCTCCATCCCCACCCTCTTTCAGATTTCCCTCCCCCCTTTTTTTTCCAATAATTTATATAGATTTTTCTTTTCTCACCTATTTCCATTATTTTTAAATGTATTTCCATCCATTATTTTAACTCTGCCTTTTAGCCTTTTTTGATTCCTTCACCCCACCCCACCCCCACTAGGACTATCTGTACCTTCACCCCACCCCCGCTAGGGCTATCTGTGCCTTCACCCCACCCCCGCTAGGGCTATCTGTACCTTCACCCCACCCCCGCTAGGGCTATCTGTACCTTCACCCCACCCCCGCTAGGGCTATCTGTACCTTCACCCCGCCCCCGCTAGGGCTATCTGTACCTTCACCCCGCCCCCGCTAGGGCTATCTGTACCTTCACCCCGCCCCCGCTAGGGCTATCTGTACCTTCACCCCGCCCCCGCTAGGGCTATCTGTACCTTCACCCCGCCCCCGCTAGGGCTATCTGTACCTTCACCCCACCCCCGCTAGGGCTATCTGTACCTTCACCCCGCCCCCGCTAGGGCTATCTGTACCTTGCTTGTCCTGCTTTCTACCCTTAATTGGCACATTCCTTAGATAATATCACCACCTTCAACACCTCTTTGTCCTTTTGTCTGTGACATCATTTGGTTATGTCCACCTATCACTGGCCCTCTATCCAGGTCTACTTGCAGGTGTATGTGAACACCATCATGTCCAAGATCCCTTCCAAGTCACCCACCATCCTGACTAGTCTGGATCAATACAAATTTCCTCTGTTTAATATTGGGAAGACTGAAGCCATTGTCTTCAGTACCCGCTACAAATTCCACTCCCTGACCACCGGCTCCATCCCTTTTACTGACAACTGTGTGAGGCTGAACCAGACTGTGCATAGGAACATAGGAGCAGGAGTAGGCCATTCAGCCCATTCTGCTCCACCATTCAATCTGTTCGAAGTCTTTTCCCACACTATCCACATATCCCTTTATGTAACTGCCCAACCTGTCATCCATTCCTTTTTTCCGTCTAGACTTAACTCTCCGAACACATTCCCAGCCGGCCTCCCACATTCAGCCTCCATGTAATCCAAAACTCTGCTTCCTCGCACCAAGTCTTGTTCACCCAGCACCCCTGTACTCACCGACTTACACTGGGTTAAGGAGAACCTCAATTTTAAATTTCTCATCCTTCTTTTCAAATCTCTCCATGGTCTCTCCCTCCCTACCTCTGTAATCTCCTCCAGCCTCACAACCCTCTGAGATATATACACTTCTCTAATTCTGAGCTGCTCAGCATTCCTGATTTTAACTGCACCACCTTTGGGTCTCCTCCAGCAGCTGCCAAGGCCACAAGCTCTGGAATTTCCCCGCTAAACCGCTCCACCTCACGTTCCTCTCTTAAGATAATCCATAAAGCCTACCTCTTTGAGTAAACTTTTGTCCATGTGGCTCAGTGTCAAATGTTGCTTTCTAACACTCCTGTGAAACATCTTGGTACGTTCCATTCCAATAATAGAATTAATTAATAACCATTTCAGGGTGGGCAGAATTTGATGGTCAACATAGGCGCTAAAGTGGAAGAGAAATGGACTATAAAGCAGGGAAAACGATTCCTGAAAGATACTGTGGGAAGATAAAGCTGGTGAGCCAGCAGCACATGGTCAGGGGATGGACAGCAGTGGAAACCTCATTTAGACAAAGTTGGCAGAAGAAACATTAAAATCCTAAACATAGTTAAAATACACCCATTATTAGAGATAGAGAAAGTTAGACAATGGCAGAGAGGTGATCAGGAAGGGCAGAGGATGAAACAGAGCAATAAATGGACATGGATTCAGATCCTCAGTAAAGGAGTCACACCAGCCCCAGAACCATGAAAACTCTCATAGATAACAGAGTACAGCACTAAAAGCTCTAAACTGTTGATGAATAGTCAAATATACTCAGCTCTGAAACAATTACAGATTTTAAATTTAAAATCTCCTGCTGGAGCCTGCAGCTGGAAAGATATCAGAGGCACTGGAGTCAGAGATGATGCCACCGTGTAATTGTCGATGTGTGATGATGTCACAGTGTAATTGTCAATGTGTGATGATGTCACAGTGTAATTATCAATGTGTGATGACGTCACAGACACAGACACATAACATCTGGGTCTGTGCAGACCAGTGATCACCACACATTATGAAGAATATGAGAGGGTGCAGATAAGATTTGCCAAAATGGGTAAGGGATGAGGGATTTTAGTTGTAAGGATAGTTTGGAGAAACTGGGGATGTTCGCCTTGGAGCAAAGTGGATAGAGGGGAGAATTTATGGAGGTGTACAAGTTTATGAAAGGTTGAGATAAGATAAAGATGTTCACATTAGTTGATCATAAAAGGATTACAGACATAGATTTAAGATTTGAGGCAATATATACAGGGGGCCTGTGAGGGAAAAAAAATTACCCAATGAGTGATTGAGTGGAACTCAATGCTTACCCTCAGAGGCCGATAATATTCAGGTCCTGATTAATCGAATGACTCTGTCAGGTCTTGATGTGATGTTGGTTTGAGTTTCCCGTCTGAAAATCCTTCCCATTCAACATCCTGTAAAAAGGAGATTATAAAAATACTCATCACTGTCAGTCCAGGATACAAGTTGTGAAGAGACAAACATTCCTCTTGGCTTGAGTTTGCTGTGTGTAAATTCTCCCCTTCTAACCCCCTGTAAAAGCAGTTTCCAAACTCCATCCCTGTCAGTCCAGGATAGAAATTCACAACATTCTCTCCTCCTGCTGCCTGGACCAGGATGGCCGCGCATGCGCCCTGCTGCACAGCCGCTGCCCCGGGCCGAGCAGAGGGAGAGTCCCAGCCATTTCCGGTCTGTTCGCTGCAAACGCGGGACTGGCAATTTCATATTAAGGGTGTGCGGCCTGCACCGAGTGTTTTTGAAGCCTGCCTGCCCACTTCACTAGCTCCATTCCTGCCGCCCACCCACTAAATCTGTTACTCTTCCGCAGTCACCATTTTCTCTCCGGCTCCGCTCACAGAACAGCACTGCGCATGCTCAGATAGGAGACCGCACTGCGCAGATGCCAATCACACTTAGCTATACGCATGCGCAAGGCAATGGCGTCCTGGATAGGACACATTCTGTCCCGCTCTGAATGCTGGGTGAAAGGTCCGCCATTGGAGAGTGATATTCTTGCATGTAAAATTATGTTTCATGTTTCAATGATGATCGAACGCTTGGAGAGAAAATTTAAAATTACTAATTCGATTAATAGAACAGTCAAAGTACACGGGCTTCCACCATACTTCTGTCCTGGGTGTAATTAACAATAGAACAAGCCCCAACAGTTCGAGGTGAATTCACTGGATTCTCAGCAGTCTGGGTGAAGAAGTTATTTTTCCTTCCATATGCCGGACATTTAAACTCTGTCTTGTCATTCAGAATGTGACTGTTGCGACTTAATTCCTTTGAACTTTTGAAGCTGGATTGTTAACAGGTGGCCAAACTGAGGAAATCCCTTCGCAAAGTTTTCTCCATCAGATGTGACTGCTGCTGTATCAATGAATGAGGTGATTGAGAGAATCCACTTCCACATTCAGATGGTGAATGATGTTTTAATCATGTGAACCCAGGATTGTCCAGCTCAGATTTGGATCTCTAATCCTTCTGGCAATGAGTTCTACATTCTACTCAAAAAGAGGGGAGAAATGCGATGCTATAACTCTGAAATAAAGCACAATATTTTGGAACTAAAACAGCTCTGGTAGCATCTGTGGAGAGAGAAACATAGTTTTCATATCAGGTCTGTGACTTTTCAGCAGAACTGTATTGAATCAGTGCACAGGCCTGAAAACATAACTCTGGTTCTCAATCCACAGAAATTCCCAAATATGCTGAGTATTTCCATCATATTCTGTTTTCATCTCTGGTTAAAGACGTTGCCTCTGAATTGGACATTGGATTTATTGGTGACTAATTTATGTTGATTATTGTCTATCCACAAGTGGATACATCTTCCAAATCTTTTTCTAAAATTAATGGCTTTGCTGAGGTCATCCCTCACACTTTTCTCCACAGAAAGCCTTTTTAATCTGTTCAATCTCTTTTGAATGAGTAAATTTCCAATTTTAGCATAATTCCAGTAAACCTTTCTTATACCTTCTCCAGTGCTTCTAGATCCATCTAATTATATAAAGAGGGAGCTAATCTGAGACTTCAAACTCATCATTTCCCCCAAATGCCTGTACGTTGGAAGGATCAGTATTGCAGTGGGAGAGAGGACTGTGATTTCAAGCTGTTATTTCCCAACCTCTCTTTCAGCCATTTTCCCACGAGCAGAATTTAAGATGAAATTAACACATCCAATGAAAAGATTTAGAAAGTGGCACGTAACTTTTATATGTGACTAACTCACTCTTGCATTCTGTAAATCCTGCTTGGAGGTTTTGTGAATGGGATATCATCTACCTGCGATTTCCTAAGCCTGTGTTTGTGGGAGATTTGGCCCCTGTTGCAGTTTCTACTTCCCAGAGATGGCCAGTAACCTGCTGATTGAAACAGCAATTGCCACTTTCCCCTGCTGGCTACTGGAGAGCAAATAATTGCTGCTTTCTACTTTTCCCTGTCTCACTCACTGCGGGGCTGAGGAAGAGCAAATAGTTGATGGGTTTGTTTGAATCCAATAACTTTCTAGGTTTCTAATGGGTTAGATGTACGTACATGGGAGACGTAATTGTTTTCTCATTAGAAGCTAAATGGCAGCAGGGGGACAGATTCATACATCAATGAAAGTAGCAACACTCCCGCTGAACCCTCAATCAGGTAAATGCAGCAATGTGTAAGTGGTAAGAAAATATTTAGTAATACAAGTGTTATCGAGTCAATTTCATGAAAATGTCTAAACAGCATTAGCAACCCCAGCACTGACAGAGTTCAATCAACACAACCATTAAATGCTGAAAAGCTCAGCTCTTCACAGATGCTGCTTTGCCTGCTGAATATTAACAGAAACCTCTGGGATTATTTTACTATTTTTTCACAT
Source organism: Isurus oxyrinchus (assembly GCA_026770705.1). Classification (NCBI taxonomy): domain Eukaryota; kingdom Metazoa; phylum Chordata; class Chondrichthyes; order Lamniformes; family Lamnidae; genus Isurus; species Isurus oxyrinchus. The sequence continues at coordinate 65,956 of JANJGN010001237.1, read as the reverse complement.
ATGTAAACAGTCTCCGAAAAGACTATCAAAAATTGCTAATAGCGACTTTGTTGTAAGTCACCGTAGCAGGATATTGGGAAAAGTTTTCAATAAGCAATAATCGTGCCTCAGTTAAACCTCATTGACTACAATACTACCACTGCGCAAAGTTAAAGGAAGCTCCCTAGACAAGCGGTGGTCTAGCAAACACAAACTGTTCACACTTATGGTGAATAAAATGAATTGATTTCAGTGCATTGCATACTCTCGCCTGGGATTGTGTTTATCAGATGTAACTTATTATCGAAAATTATATCAGTAAATTAAAACATTATTTATCAGACAGAATGTTGAAATGAGAAGGAAAGCCTTATGGGATGGGAATATGCTAATCCTCCCTATGATACCTTGTGAAGTGAAATGATGACCTGTCTTCAGGGAGCACGTGTCCAAGCTCCCCAGGGGGTAGTTTAAACGGTTGTGTTAACCCACTCTAACATAACTAATAGTAACACGACTTTGAACGTTGTTTATAAATAATAATTTTAAAAAGCTCTGGGCACAGTATTGTGTCCTTGTGCATTGTACCCAGTTCAGGCTCAGTGAGTGGGAGTGGGAGCAGGGAGAAGAGAGTTTTCTACTGCATGTTGATACATTGTACCCAGTTCAGGCTCAGTGAGCGGGAGTGGGAGCAGGGAGAAGAGAGTTTTCTACTTCATGTTGGTACATTGTACCCAGTTCAGGCTCAGTGAGTGAGAGTGGGAGCAGGGAGAAGAAAGTTTTCTGCTTCATGTTGATACATTGTTGGGAACTGGACAGGGCAGTTCTGATGAATCATGCACTCCCAGCTGCTTATGCTGATGAATATTTCCAGCTTTATTTTTTTTTACTTTTAAATTTCAAGATTCATCTTCTGCAATTATTATTTTTACAGATCTGTATTTCATTTGATCCCAGCCATGTTTTCAATTTGTGATTAGTAGTTTTTCAGTTTTGTGTATCCATGCACAGAGTGTGAGACAGCATTTATTGCCAATCCCTACTTGCCCTTGAGAAGGTGGTAGTGAGCTGCCTTCTTGAACGGCTGCAGTCTTTGTGGTGTAGGTACACCCACAGTGTTGTAATTATGATACAACCTTTCAGAGCCAATAATTAAACTTGGCTCAAATATATTAAGAGGAGAAATGAAAGCAAAATGTTACTTAAAAGGAACTGAGACATGATATTTATTCATGTGCTGATATAATACACTGCTATTTAATTGATTTATTATCCTGTGTGAGCTGCTCCACCTGTGTTTTCCAACGCATCTTTTGAAGACTCCAACCGAACAAAGAAAGCATCAAATTTAAATCAGCAACCTCGAACTTTATATTCACCCCCTTTCAGAGTTAGGTGATTTTTTTGTGCTAAGCAGACTTCATACAATCCAAAGGAAGACATTTTATTAAATGGAAGTGATTTCCATCCCATCTGAACTGGGTATTCTTAATTATTGCACACGTGTCCTCTGAAGGCTGTGGCACATTTGTAACATTTAACTGTTAAACTGGCCTCTGAGTTTAAGATCGCTGCTCTAAATGGAGAAATCCAACTCAGATGATAATTGTAACTGTTTGTAAATATCAGGCTCCAGGTCAGTTGCTGGAATTGTCTTTTTAAAGATTTTGTATGAGTAACACATTGTGACATTTGTTGTGTGATGTTTGATGTGTAACTTATGGACACTGGCTCATATTTGTAAAGTTAAATGCTGGTCTCTTTTATAATGATTGGTGCAATAACCACATAGTGTTTGTTTTCTTATTTTGAATGCAAATGTGGGGCTGTTTTCAGGATGAGCTGTCTTTCTAAAGCTGAGACATCCATACGAGTAATCCAGAGGCCCAGGCTCATGCTCTGAGGTCACAGGTTCAAATCCCACCACAGCAGCTGGTGGAATTTAAATTCAATTAATAAATCTGCAATCACAAGCAATGAGACTATCATCAGCCTTTGTAAAAACGCATCTGATTACTCATGTCGTTTAGGGAAGGAAATTTACCATCCTCACCTGGTCTGGCCTACATGTGACTGATAAATAACAATAAGTAAGGTAAGCAAAATAAATAAAATAAGAATAAGAAAAAAGTGCGCTGATTAAACTGATTTCCTGGTGGTAATTTAGCCTGGAATCACCATGGGTGATATTAATAATTAACACATTCCCATGACATCTCAGTTTACCAAAGTCTGTCTCAATCCATGTGAGTGATAAATGGGTTCTCATAATAGCGGGAGGTTAATTTATTAGTGAATCTTCATCTACTGTACCCAATATTTCATGCTGCCATTTATCCATTGATGCGTTTTTGACATCCAAAAGTTTCAGAAATATTCCCAAACAGCAACAGACTATCACTCCAACAAGTCTATGTTTAGATTCCCCAACAGAATTAGTCCTAATCTCACAGACCCGCCAATCCACCACGCTCTTTCTCCCCTTGTCATTCCGTCACATTTTTAACATGTTCTATGTTGCCCTGGTCTCTGCTTCAATCATTGACTCTGCTAATACATTTCATAGTCTCCATGGAGAAAGCAACTCATCCAGCTCAGGAATAGAGCCCAAATGTTCAGGTATTTCTCCCGAGCTGTACTTCCACACACGAGGCAGAATGCCACTGACTGAGCTGGATCCTTTCTGTCCCCTCAGCTCCAATTCTACCGTGTGGAGCTGAACAACAATTTTCACTGATTGACATTTAATCCAATAAAACACCGCAAAGCACTTCACAGGAGCATTCCCAAAGACCCACCCAGAAGTAGATATTAGGATGGGTGGCCAGTAATGTGGTAGAAGGGGTAAGTTTTAAGGAGCATCTTAAATGAATGGAGAGAGAGTGGACAGAGGTGGAGAGTTTGAGGGAGTGAATTCTATCACTTGCAGCCTTGGCAGCTGAAAGTGAATGAAGGATGAAAGTGAGATGAGAGCTTAATAGTGAATTGACTCTAACTTTCTGAAATGGTCTGATCCATTTTTCAGAAGTGAGTCAAATCGTGGAGTCACAGGAAAGTACAACACAGGAGGAGATGGTTTGACCCACTGTGCCTACAAAGGCAGGGCAACCAGTCCCACTTCCCCACCCTTTCCCCACACAGAAGGCGGCATGACCCACTGTGTCTGCAAGAGCTCTGAAACCAGTCCCACATCCGCAGCCTTTTCCCACACAGGAGAAAATGGTTAGACCCACTGTGTCTGCAAGAGCTGTGAAACCAGTCCCACATCCGCACCCTTTCCCCACACAGGAGGAGATGGTTAGACCCACTGTGTCTGCAAGAGCTGTGAAACCAGTCCAACATCCCCACCCTTTCCCCACACAGGAGGAGATGGTTTGACCCACTGTGTCTGCAAGAGCTGTGAAACCAGTCCCACATCCACACTCTTTCCCCACACAGGAGGAGATGGTTTGACCCACTGTGTCTGTCAGAGCTGTGAAACCAGTCCCACATCCGCACCCTTCCCCACACAGGAGGAGATGGTTTGACCCACTGTGTCTGCAAGCGCTGTGAAACCAGTCCCACATCCGCACCCTTCCCCACACAGGAGGAGATGGTTTGACCCACTGTGACTGTAAGAGCTGTGAAACCAGTCCCACATCCGCACCCTTCCCCACACAGGAGGAGATGGTTTGACCCACTGTGTCTGTAAGAGCTGTGTAACCAGTCCCACATCCGCACCCTTTCCCCACACAGGAGGAGATGGTTTGACCCACTGTGTCTGTAAGAGCTGTGTAACCAGTCCCACATCCGCACCCTTTCCCTACACAGGAGGAGATGGTTTGACCCACTGTGTCTGTAAGAGCTGTGAAACCAGTCCCACATTCGCACCCTTTCCCTACACAGGAGGAGATGGTTTGACCCACTGTGACTGTAAGAGCTGTGTAACCAGTCCCACATCCACACCCTTTCCCCACACAGGAGATGGTTTGACCCACTGTGTCTGTAAGAGCTGTGAAACCAGTCCCACATTCGCACCCTTTCCCTACACAGGAGGAGATGGTTTGACCCACTGTGTCTGCAACAGCTGTGCAACCAGTCCCACATCCACACCCTTTCCCCACACAGGAGGAGATGGTTTGACCCACTGTGTCTGTAAGAGCTGTGAAACCAGTCCCACATCCACACCCTTTCCCACACAGGAGGAGATGGTTTGACCCACTGTGTCTGTAAGAGCTGTGAAACCAGTCCCACATCCACACCCTTTCCCCACACAGGAGGAGATGGTTTGACCCACTGTGTCTGTAAGAGCTGTGTAACCAGTCCCACATTCACACCCTTTCCCCACACAGGAGGAGATGGTTTGACCCACTGTGTCTGTAAGAGCTGTGAAACCAGTCCCACATCCCCACCCTTTCCCCACACAGGAGGAGATGGTTTGACCCACTGTGTCTGTAAGAGCTGTGAAACCAGTCCCACATCCACACCCTTTCCCCACACAGGAGGAGATGGTTTGACCCACTGTGTCTGTAAGAGCTGTGTAACCAGTCCCACATCCACACTCTTTCACCACACAGGAGGAGATGATTTGACCCACTGTGTCTGTAAGAGCTGTGTAACCAGTCCCACATCCACACTCTTTCCCCACACAGGAGGAGATGGTTTGACCCACTGTGTCTGTAAGAGCTGTGAAACCAGTCCCACATCCACACCCTTTCTCCACATTGCTACAGAATTTCCTCCTCCTCGTCTTCCCTTTTCAAGGCTGCAATCCATTCTGTCTGCACCATCCTATTAGGCAGTGGTTTCCAATAAATCACTTTCCATTTTAAATAAAACACCTTATTGCCTCTGGTACTTCGGATTCTCATCTTAAATCAGTGCCATCTGGTTATCGACCCTCCATCCATTTGAAGCAGTTTCTCTTTAATTTCTCTATCTGAACCTTTCATGATTTTAATCAGCTCGATCACAATTCCTGTTTTTCCTTCTCGGCTTTCAGAAGAACAACCTCGGATTCTTCTGTCCATGAACTAAACTGTACTTCCTCATGTCTGAATTGGAACGCGGGTTTGTATCGTCACAACCACAACCCGTTTTCTCCATGTCCCATTTGGGGTGGGGGGTGAGGTGGGCGGGGTGTGGGGGTGGCGGGGAACAAGATATTTTTGAGCTGAAGAGTTAATGGATAACTGCAGCATTGGAAAATTTTAGGGAATATTTTCTGGAAGTGAATGGACACATAAAAAGCTTGGAACTGTGCAGCAGTCAATATCCAAGGGGGTACAAAGAGAACATATTTGACTGCTCTCCATTTACCGACCTCTCATACAATTGTTACATGTAGTAACTAATTACACCACGGAAACATGTACCAAGGTGAGTTGCAAGTTACCTAAAGCTGGTATTAACAAGCTGAAGTTTCGGATTGTTGCCACAATAATTGCAGTTGTCCTCATTCCGTTTCTGTTACTTTTGGACAGTGATAAGATGCAAGGCACAAGGAATAAACTGACTGAAGGGATGGTGCTGCGAGGCTAAATGTGGGGGATAAAAGGATAAGTTTTTCTGCTTGATGTTCACACCGGCAGAAATATCACTCCTGATCAAACCATCACAGCCACTATTTCAAAGCAGCACACCAAACCGAGAGGTGCAACTTCCTATAATTTTATATTTCCCAACACCATAGTTGTTTTTTCACGCTCATTCTGCCATTTTATAACCCAATCCAGCTAAATATATTTTCTTATCTTGTATCCTGTTCGTTTGAAGTCAAGACATAGAGCAAATTCAGTGTGTTTTCTTGTCATTTCTTGAATGAGATTTTGGAACCAGGCTAGTTGAAGGACACTTTTATCAGTGCCAATCCTTCATTGCCTTTCACTGTTTAAAACAGGTACTGTTATCATCAGCCTGTTATGTACCTTACATAAGAAAATAAGAACTAGGAGCAGGAGAAGGCAATTCAGCCCCTCCAGCCTGCCCCGCCATTCAATACAACCATGGCCTCATCTCATTTCGGCCTCAATCTCTCCTGGTTCCATTCTTCTCTATCTAATCATAGCTAGAGATTCACTTGGAATGTCTTACCTTCCCACTCCCACAGTTCCCTCTGGTGTCCCCCAGAGGATCCAGCCTTGGCCTCCTCTTATTTCTTATCAACATGTTCCCCACAACGACATCATCTGAAGACACAATGTCAGTTATCAAGTGTACACTGACTGTGCCAAGCGCTACCTCACCACCACCTCTCTACACTTTTGTTAAATTATCAGACTGTTGTCTGATATCCAATGGTGAATGTGCAGAAATTTCCTCCAATTAAGTATTGGGAAGACTGAAGCCATTGTTTTCATTCCCGAGTGACCAGCTCCATTCCTCTTCCTCACAACTGTCTGAAACTAAACCAGACTTTTTGCACACTTGATGTCAGATTTGACCCCAAGATGCGATTCCAACTCGTGTGTGTGTGTATCCCGCTGATTTTCCAGTCACACTGATGATTTAAATATTTCCGCACAGACAGAACAGACAAACAATTCTCCTTCCATAATCAGAGGCTGATCAGATATGAATTCAGTGATTTTATAAGATCTTGCAAGATTTTTGGTTTGAGTTTCCCATCTGAAAATGCTCTCCCTCTAATCCCCTGTAAACAGAGTTTAAAATAGTCATCACTGTCAGTACAGGATAGAAACTCAGAACAGACTATTCTAGTTTCTATGGAACATTCTTTCTCCTTTCATTCCCCCAAATCCCTGTCCCACACACTCCTCTCCCCTCTGCTCATTGTTCCAGATTCAGTGCCCAGTCACCTACTAATTCTTTTCCCCTCTCCAAATTCTCTCTCTTCCTGTCCCTAAAGTGCTGACACAGGCTGTGGGTCAATCCCACTCCTTCACTCAAATTCTACCAAATAATTCAACTTAAAACAACAAACCATCTTTAATTACTTGATTCATCATTTGGATGCTTGGAAAGAATCACCTTTTTCCCAACTGTGGAGAACAGAAAGTCCAGTGATTAATTCAGAGCCTCTTTCTCCCCAGGTCTGTTCCAACAAGCTGTGTCTATCCAAGTTACATTGATACAGACTCAATAAGTGATCAGGTCTAACTGAACTATGACACAAGCTGTGTCTATCTGAGTTACTTTCATACAGACTCAATAAGTGATCAGGTCTAACTGAAATACAACAACAAATGCAACAACATATTTATATCGAGCTTCTAACATAATACATTGTCTCAAGAATTTCAAAGGGGCATAAGGACATATTAGGTCAGATGACCAACTGCTTGGACAAAGAGGTCGGTTATAAGGAGTGTCTGAAAGGAGGAAAGTGAATTAGAAAGGTGGAGAGGTTTAGGGAGGAAATTCCAAAGCTTAGGGTCCAGGCAGCTGAAGGCCCGGCCATCAATGGTCGAGTGATTAAAATCAGGGATGAAGGTAATGGTGCTCCATGTATGTGGGCCCCATAGCCCAGGCTCAAGGCGCAATGCTGAACTTTGGGAGATAGTTTGACCGTCCCGGGTCTCAGAGAAGAACAATTCCCCAAATAAACATCTTGTTGAATTTTTGTTTATTGATACCATAAGAGGTTTGGACCAGTTGAGTCCTCCTGTGTACTCGTTGGGGATTGACTTTAACAGAGTTAAAATGCTCTGGATTTCAGTGTCAGAACAAGAACATGTTTTAGCAAAAATAAAAATATATAGATACTGAAATACTGAACAGGACAAACCTGGGGAAATACACAGCAGGTCAATCACCATTAGAAAGTGATAAGTTAATAGTCACTGTTTCAGGTGGGACTCCTTCAGAATAAACACTTCCCACCACCAGCACCAACACCCCTCCCCCATCCCCCTCCCTGTGAACTGAACATTCCTCTACCCACTCATCCACCCATTGCACATCCACCCAATGGCTCCCAGCCTGGATTGACATTCAGCATGAACCCAGTGAGAGGGTGAGCTGGCCCACGGGATGTCAGAATGGACAAGAGCTGGAAGTGGTTCCAATCAATGTGTTTTATGTTTCATTGTTAAAAACAGGAAACTTAATATTTTGTCAAACCCCCATGTGCTCACCCTTGGTGAATTACAATTTCTCACCCAGTCCTTTCCTCTGGCTTCAACATGGTGCATCCTGTGTGGGTTCAGCAGAGGTAGAGGCAGGCTGCTCGGGAGATGGGGCAGAGTGTCAGGAGATGGGGGCAGAGTGTCGGGAGATGGGGGCAGAGTGTCAGGAGATGGGGCAGAGTGTCGGGAGATGGGGGTAGAGTGTCGGGAGATGGGGCAGAGTGTCGGGAGATGTGGGCAGGGTGTCGGGAGATGGGGGCAGAGTGTCAGGAGATGGGGGCAGAGTGTCGGGAGATGGGGGCAGAGTGTCAGGAGTTGGGGGCAGAGTGTCAGGAGTTGGGGGCAGAGTGTCGGGAGATGGGGGCAGAGTGTCGGGAGATGGGGGCAGAGTGTCAGGAGTTGGGGGCAGAGTGTCAGGAGTTGGGGGCAGAGTGTCGGGAGATGAGGGGAGAGTGTCGGGAGATGAGGGGAGAGTGTCAGGAGTTGGGGGCAGTGTCGGGAGATGAGGGGAGAGTGTCAGGAGTTGGGGGCAGAGTGTCGGGAGATGAGGGGAGAGTGTCGGGAGATGGGGGCAGAGTGTCAGGAGTTGGGGGCAGAGTGTCAGGAGATGGGGGCAGAGTGCCGGAGATGGGGGCAGAGTGTCAGGAGATGGGGGCAGAGTGTCAGGAGATGGGGCAGAGTGTCAGGAGATGGGGAGAGAGTGTCGGGAGATGGGGGCAGAGTGTCAGCAGATGGGGCAGAGTGTCAGCAGATGGGGAGAGAGTGTCGGGAGGTGGGGCAGAGTGTCGGGAGGTGGGGCAGAGTGTCGGGAGGTGGGGCAGAATGTCGGGAGGTGGGGCAGAGTGTCGGGAGGTGGGGCAGAATGTCAGGAGATGGGGCAGAGTGTCGGGAGTTGGGGGCAGAGTGTCGGGAGTTGGGGGCAGAGTGTCGGGAGATGAGGGGAGAGTGTCAGGAGTTGGGGGCAGTGTCGGGAGATGAGGGGAGAGTGTCGGGAGATGAGGGGAGAGTGTCAGGAGTTGGGGGCAGAGTGTCAGGAGATGGGGCAGAGTGCCGGAGATGGGGGCAGAGTGTCAGGAAATGGGGCAGTGTCGGGAGATGGGGGCAGAGTGTCAGGAGATGGGGCAGAGTGTCGGGAGATGGGGGCAGAGTGTCGGGAGATGGGGGCAGAGTGTCGGGAGATGGGGGCAGAGTGTCGGGAGATGGGGGCAGAGTGTCGGGAGATGGGGCAGAGTGTCGGGAGGTGGGGCAGAGTGTCGGGAGGTGGGGCAGAGTGTCGGGAGATGGGGCAGAGTGTCGGGAGATGGGGCAGAGTGTCGGGAGATGGGGCAGAGTGTCGGGAGATGGGGCAGAGTGTCAGGAGATGGGGCAGAGTGTCGGGAGATGGGGAGAGAGTGTCGGGAGATGGGGCAGAGTGTCGGGAGATGGGGGCAGAGTGTCAGGAGATGGGGCAGCGTCGGGAGATGGGGCAGAGTGTCGGGAGATGGGGGCAGAGTGTCAGGAGATGGGGCAGAGTGTCAGGAGATGGGGCAGTGTCGGGAGATGGGACAGAGTGTCAGGAGATGGGGCAGTGTCGGGAGATGGGACAGAGTGTCAGGAGATGGGGCAGTGTCGGGAGATGGGGGCAGAGTGTCAGGAGAATGGGACAGAGTGTCAGGAGATGGGGCAGTGTCGGGAGATGGGGGCAGAGTGTCAGGAGATGGGGGCAGAGTGTCAGGAGATGGGGGCAGAGTGTCAGGAGATGGGGGCAGAGTGTCAGGAGATGGGGGCAGAGTGTCAGGAGATGGGGGCAGAGTGTCAGGAGATGGGGGCAGAGTGACAGGAGATGGGGGCAGAGTGTCAGGAGATGGGGCAGAGTGTCGGGAGATGGGGAGAGAGTGTCGGGAGATGGGGCAGAGTGTCGGGAGATGGGGCAGAGTGTCAGGAGATGGGACAGAGTGTCGGGAGGTGGGACAGAGTGTCGGGAGGTGGGACAGAGTGTCGGGAGATGGGGCAGAGTGTCGGGAGGTGGGACAGAGTGTCAGGAGATGGGGCAGAGTGTCAGGAGATGGGGCAGTGTCGGGAGATGGGGACAGAGTGTCGGGAGATGGGACAGAGTGTCGGGAGATGGGGGCAGAGTGTCAGGAGATGGGGCAGTGTCGGGAGATGGGACATATACTGGACACGTTTCTCATCTTCATAATCCACAACACTACTCCTGATGTCCATGAGCTGCCTCACTTTCTTTCCCATTAATTCCATTTGCTGATCTATCAGTAATGGACTTGCTGCCATCTCGAACAAAACCGTTTTCACCACTAAGGCTCCGCTGGTATTTAATAGTCTTCATGACATCATCGCACTGGGACTGGATGACATCATCGCACTGGGACTGGATGACATCATCGCACTGGGACTGGATGACATCATCGCACTGGGACTGGATGACATCATAAGAGTCCATTGTTTCTTAATGATCCACATCAATAACAAGAGGAAATGTTAATAAACCTGAGCACATTATCTAGGCTGACACTCCAGGGTGACATTGAGGGACTGCTGCACTGTCAGAGACAGCATCCTTCATATGGAACTTGTGGAGGCTCTGGTCACAATCTTCCAATCCTCCTTATACAGTAGTGGTGTCAAAGGACTGACAGATTGTAAATGTTACACCCCTGTTCAAAAACACAGCAATTCCAGGACAATCAGCTTAATATCATTGGTGGGGAAAGGCTGGAGACAATAATCTGGGAGAAAATCAACTGGCACTCGGAAAAGTATCGGTTATTTCCAGCATTTTCTGTTTTTAATACCGATACTTCCCTGGATCCCAAGGCTCTCTAGGAGGTGTGGGGAGATGGGACTTATCCATGAGAGTAACCAAAGATCTGAGAACTGAAAGAATCTAGAGTGAGAAAGGAGAAAAGATCCAAAAAAGGAGCAGTTGGGAACAGGACATCAATCAGTCTCCTCTTATCCTGGAGAAATCAAGGACTCGACATTCTTAGAGATTGAAGCAAAACTGATTTATTTAACAGACATCAAGATATTAAACTTCAGCCCAGTTACAGGGATTAGTAACATCAATAGAAACACACCACAGCTATCAGAATGAACATGGTTCAGTTCTGGATGTGATTAACAGCAGCAATAACAGCAGAATCCAACCCCTGCAGACACTTGTGAACTCGCTGGTGTCTGAGCAGGTGGGATGAGCAAGTTAATCCCTGCCCCACAGAACTCATCTCTCGTTATCCTGAACAAGCAGTTTTGTGCTGAAAGAGATCTGAACTGAAAAACAATAGGCAAAAGCAGCGTAGAAATGCCGAATCGAAAAATACTGGTCCAGCCTCCCTGGTGGTCTAGTGGTTAGGATTTGGCGCTTTCACCGCCGTGGCCCGGGTTCGATTCCCGGTCAGGGAATGTCGATTTGTTTTATTAATCAAAACGAGTGTTGTACACTCATTAATTAAAAACGTTTAAAAACCCCACCATAATCAGAGCGGTGCGAGTTTAAGTTTCGCCTCAGATCTGAAAAACATCACTCTCGTGAGTATCAGGGAAGAGAGAAGGGCTGTTTGCAAGGCACTGACAATAGAAATGTTGGTGAGGCAAATTAAGCGTGGGAGCAGTACAAGTTTTGCTGCCTACTGTTTGCATTGGCACAAATGTCACTCCTGATGGATCAACCAATCACTACTGCTCTTTGAAAGCAGCACGCCCGGCTGAATGGCCACTTTCTGTGCTGTGACTTTCCATAATTTTATGTTTCCCAACAGCACGGGTCATTCTGCATTTTGTAACCCACTCGAGCGAGATGCACTTTCTTACCTTGTATTCGGCTCTTTTGAAACCTAAACACGGAGCAAATTCAGCGAGTTTTCTTATCATTTCCAGCACGACATTAGTCACGAAAATAAATGAGCGATACTTTAATGTTGCCAATCCTTCACTGGAGCTCACTGCATCCATCCAGTACTGTTATCATCAGCCTGTTATGCACCTTCTTGCAGTACATCCGCTGAACAAATATAAGCTTATCACAACTCTGCTTTCTTCACATTGAAATCCAATGTGAAAATCAATTTCAAAGCTGAATGACTGTGGATAATCGGCACTGTGCACTTTCATGTAATCAGTGGGAGAATCTGGGAGAATCAGGAAAATGAGATCCAGGTGTCTCTTTACTCACGAGCTTTACCCATTCCTACGAACAGACTGTGTCTACATCAAGCAGCTCATTAACCTGGGAGCTGGACGGGCAGAGGGAGCTGGAGGCGAGGCAGGGACAGAAGCAGATGCGAAATGAAATTACTTTCAATTTGATGTGTGTTAGTTGTTTTCAGTGGTGAATGTCTGTCTTGTAAGTTTCACAGGAGCCGCAGTGATTAGTTGATGATTTTTAAGCAGTAAGATGTAAAAGTAAAAAGATAAAAGCAAATTACTGCAAATGATGGAAACCTGAAACAAAAACAGAAAATGCTGGAAAAGTTCAGCAGCTGGAAGCAGAAACAGGGTCAATGTTCCTCGTCCGTATGACGGTTATTCAGATTTTTAAACAGCACCCAGCTTGGGGCTCGAACCCACGATTAAGGGTCACATGTTCTACCGACTAAGCTAGCTGGGAATGTGGGAAGTTGTTTCGTATCCCAACATATATGGATGGTTTTGTTGCTTTCCACCTGTTACCTCAGATTGGTCAGAATTTTAAAGTGTGGAATGTAATCGGCGACAAATGCCCCAAAGTTACAATGCATTCCTCTCAATCATCAATAACATAATTCACATCTTCCCCTTCTTAGCTGCACCTCCTTCCAAATACTGTGTTCCATTTTCCTCAGGATTTTCTCCTGCATTTAATACTTACCTGCTTTGTGTCCTCATTTTGAAATTATTCGCATCAACATCCAACACAAATTGAGTTGCAAACCTGATGGACAAACAATGGAAAACAAATCAGTCGGTAACACAAATCCCATGGTGCTCATTTTCAGATTCACAACAGTCAGCTTTTCAATAAAATGAAGGAATTTTGCATTGAAAAGATTAGAAAGTTGACGTGACTTTTATTTGTAACTCACTCACTCGGGAATTCTGCAAATGCTGCTCGGAGGTTTAGTGACCAGGATATAATCTACCATTGTGGCAGTTTTTCCAGGTAATTCTGTTTTTGTTTTGGATTTCCAGCATCCGCAGTTTTCTTTGTTTTTATAATCTACCATTGTTTTCCTGAGCCTGTGCTCGGTGTATTGGGAGGTTTGGCCTGGGTTGGAGTATCTCGCGTCCCAGGGATGGGCAGTAACCCGCTGATTGAAGCTGCAATCACCGCTTTCTGCGGGCAGCGGGTGATTGGAGAGTGCGGGGCCGGAATATTGCTGCTTTTCTGCTTTTCCCTGTCTCACTCACTGTGGAAATGAGGAAGAGGGAAGAATTGATGGGTTTGTTTGAATCCAATAACTTTATAGATTTCCAGTGTGTTGGATATCGGTACATGGTATGCCTAATTGTTTTCCCATTACATTTGAAATGAATATTCGAAAACAAGCCTCTTGCCTGGGAGCTCACGAGATAACAGTGGTGCTGGCAACATTTCTGGAGTCTTGAAATTCAGTTCAAGGAGCCAATGACAGCCCAGAACTGTGTGACAGTGACGGTTGATGGGGAGAAAACAGTGACAGCTTCGTTCCTGGGTGGCCTCGAACCACCAACCTTTCACTTAACAGCCAAACACGCTAACCGATTGCGCCACAGAAACCAAAGCATACAGAACTGACGTTCAGCGGGTTAAAGCTTCACATTACGGCAAATGGAATGACAATTGCTCTTTATCAGTTTTACTCTTCCAAAATAAAGGTTGGGACATTCATTGTGGATATATGGAAACTGACTGATCCCACCCACTGCAGACACATCCCTGTCACCGGGAAACGGCTCTGCGACAACCGGAGCCATCTCCCTTCGAGCCTTTCGGTGCCTTGACTGTTACCAAGTATTCTGATTGTCCTGAAGCCGATATTAGGCTTGAATTCCTAATGTGCAGTAACGAGAATCCTCTCAAAGTCTCAGATCAGTAAATTTCACTGATAATATCAGAGTCAATGTTCCAGTGTCTTAAAGAAGGGAAAGGTGCCTTGACTGTCTCTGGTCAGTCGGGCAGTTCACCCTTCATTCTCCCCTGATTCCGGTTCCCAAAGTCTTTCTGAAGATTCACAAAGCTGGAGACTGGGTTTTCTGTTTTGGTTCCTTCTGCAGTTTCCCACCTGCCAACTGACAATATTTTCCAAAGTCTCATCTCAATCCTCCGCCTTTCATCATGTCCAGGGATGAGGAAATCCAGTTTGGTGGAGAGATTGTAGAGACCGGGATTGTTCTCTTTAAAACAAAAATGGTTAAACGGAGATTTCATGGAGCTGGTCAAAATGATGGGGTGGGGGCATTGGGAACAGGCGGTTTCCACTGACGGGGGTCAATAACCAGAGGATTGGGATTTAAAATAATTAAAGATGGACAGAATTGCATGTTTCTAGTGTTTTTCCCAACCGGTGGATGGCTCAAACCACCTTCCAGCCAATTAAGTACTTTTTTGAAATAAGAACAGAAAAAGTTGGAAACACTCAGCAGGTTTCTCTCTCCACAAATGCTGTCGGACCTGCTGTGTTTTTCCTGCATTTTCTGTTTTCCTTTCCAGATTTCCGCAGTTTTGCTTTTATTGAAGTGCAGTCATTGTTGTAATGCAGGGAACACGGCAGCCAATCAGCGCTCAGGAAACAGCCAAAACCAGTCACAATGAGCAGACCATGATGAGGGATAATCACTGACCAGGCCACGTGGCTGTAACCCACAGATTTTGCTAATGGTTTTGCCCAGTTTTGAACCAGACACTGATGCAAGTGTTAGGTAAGCATGAAAATCGCTGCAGCACAGAAACAGGAAACAACACAAAGCCCCAATGGGCTTCACTAAAATGTTAAACGGTGACGTCATGCAGCAGCACTTTGGGTCTTTGTTTTGAAGAAATGGAATTCGGCTGTTCTCATTAGGAATGCTGGAGACAGACTGATCAACAATGTCATCGTCAAATGGCACAGCGCAGCAAGAGGCCTTTCGGACAATCATATCTATGTCCGTTTTGTACAAAGAGATTTCCAATTAATCTCAATTTCGTTGCCTCTTTCCATGACCATTTTTTTACTCCCATGCAAGTCATTGTCCAATTCCCTTTTGAAAACTCTGAGTTAAGACAAACAATATTGAAAGAGGTGCAGGAGCTTCTGCAGTGCCTCTGCACAGTGTGTGAAAATTAACATAGGTTCCCTGACCCAATTTCCCCAGCGTTCTCTGATTTCCATTCGTCTGCAAGGATTCGCAGAAGTTACAGCTAGAAATGGAAGGAAAACAGTGCGAGGTTTGTGTCAGGCTTGGTTTCTGGGTGTCTGTCTCTCCTTAGAGACTTGCTCCCTGTCACTCTCGGTCTGTGTGTGGTCCTGTGTGTGTGTGTCAATATGATTCAGTTCCCCATTTTTACCATCCAAACATTATTCACGTTATGTAGCTTCATATTAAGATGGTACAGCGAACAAAAAGACCGGATTTAAAATATACAAGAGAGGTTTTCCTTCTTGTTTTTGACTGGAGATTTCTCCGCTTCCAAGGGTCGGGGTGGTACAAAGTGGAGAATGATGGGAATTGTCACTGCGCAACATTTAAACAGGCAGACACCGAGACCTTGTGGTCGAGTGGCTAATGCAATGGACACATCGAGAAAATGAGTTTCTAAAAACAAATAGTCCAAACTCAAATCACTCGGACAGTAGGAACTGTTTACATTGCTGTCAGGTGTTGCGAGGAACAGGAAAATAAAAGTTCCATCACAAATGTTACAGGAACGGATAGGTTATAATCACCAGGAAAGGCTGAACAGCCTGAAACTCTTTTCTCTGGAAAAGAGAAGGCTGAGAGATGACCTGATAGAAATGGGATGCTTTGTCCCTGTTTCTTCAGGGATTCGAGGTGAGATTTATTTCTTCAGCTGCAGGTTAACATCTTCTGAATCTGCATAAACAAACAATGAAATGTTTAGGGATATAGAAAGAAAGATTCTACATTGAGTTGGAATTCCTAAAGTCGGATATTGTCATCTGCTAAATGAATAGCTTTTATCAAACTCTCTCTGTCATTAGATTACAACATTGACAGCACTTCAGCAAGATTTCATTGGCTGTAAAACGCCTCCCGTTTTTATGAGTTGGTGAAAGTCTCTGTTTAAATGTAAGTCTTTCTTTCTCTTTTTTCTTTCTGACTGTCAATATGAGTTAACAATCATATGGAATGGTGACGTGTATCTGTTCCTTTCAGTGTCTACTCCACTCTGTCTCTGTCTGTCTCTCTTTGTCTCTGTATACCTGTCTCGCTCTCTTTCACTCTCTCAGTCCCTCTGTCTGTGTCTCTATCTCTGTTCACTCTTGTGCTCTTTGTTCCCTCTATTCTCTCGCTGTCTGTGTGCAAACAAGATGCACTGGATTGATTCCTGAGATGAGACGGTTGTCCTAGGAGGAGAGATTAAGTGGGATGAGTCTGTTCTCTCTGGAGTTTAGAATAATGTGAGGTGATCTCATTGAACAGTCTGACATTCTGAGACAGCTTGACAGTGAACATGCTGAGAGGCTGATTCCCCCCGGCTGGAGCGTCTAGAACTGGGCTCACATTCTCCAGATAATGTGTCAGCCATTTAGGACTGAGGTGAGGAGACATTTCTTCACTCAAGTGTTTATGAAACTTATGAGCCGAGAGGTCAGTGGATCCTCAGCCAATGAGCATATTGAAGGCTGAGATCTTTAGATTTTTGGTCTTTAAGGGAATGAAGGAGTATCGGGATTGGGTGGGAAATTGTTGTTGAGATTGTGGATCTGCCATGATCTTATGAACTGGAGGACGAGGCTGGAGGGGGTGTATGGCCAATTCCTGTTCCTTTTTTGATCATTTCAATGTTCTATCTCAGTGTAAATACCATCAAGGGGATGGAAAACAGCAGGGTGAGCGTGGTAGTCTGGCCAAACGGCCTCAGGTACTGGATTCAGATTTCAGTCTCTGTGGAACCACTGCCAAAGTTATAGGTGGTTCACCTGTGAGTCACTTTGGGTGCTCTCTTCTGACGAAAAAGTGCCAGCACAAAGTGAATGTGGGTGTCTATTGGGTTTCATTTTAACCAGAAGAAGGAGAAGTAAAACAAATATTAATTGATTTTGTGAGTTTGCACGCTGGTGGAAGTAGTTGAGTTGCTCTTCCAGACAGCCAGCACGGACACAATGGGCCGAATTCCCTCCTTCTTTGCAGCAGCCATCTACGCTCACATAACATCAACATTAAACTATCCATTGGGCCAGTCGTCATAGCTGAGTGGGTATGGCAATGGAATTCAAAACCATTGGGGTTTCCGCATCTCATTATTTCTGGTTTTAACTCTGTGTCTACAGAATTAATTATCGGTTATGTTGAATGAAATCCATCCAGAAACTCGGGAACTTTTTCCGTTAATTGCTGAAAGCATTCAAGAAATTTCCAGGCGGAAATGGAACAAAAACAGAGCCAGGCTGATGCCATTCTTGCTTTCTGGGTGTTTGCCTCTCCTTAGAGACAAGCCCTTAACCTCTCTAACTCTTGGTGTATATGTCTGTCTGTTTTACTCTGTGTATGTCAGTGTGGCTCAGTTCCCGGAGAGAATGAAAACAGTTTTACCATCAAAAACGTTATTCACGTTAGTTGTACAGCTTCATATCAAAGTGTTGTAGAGTAAAAAATATCAGGATGGAAGATGCAAGAGGGGTTTGCAATGTTTGGCATGAGGTGCAGCCATTAAGCAGAGGATTCAGCGAGAAGCTTTCTTCTCATTTAACACGAGATTTGGAACTAGATCTGGGAGAGATTTGTATCGGTGCAAACAGTAAAATCTCCTCTATAAACCTACAAGATTCTGAGGAGGCTTGACAGGTTAATGTAAAGAAGATGTTTCCAGTAGTGGGCAATCTTGATTCAGTAGGCTCATTTTCGGGATGAAGGGGCTGACTTATCAAAAACAGCGAAACAGGTTAAGCCTTTATTCGTTAGAGTTTATAAGAATGATGGGTGATCTTATTGAAACGGACAAGATTCTGAGGAGGCTTGACAGGGCAGATGTAGAGAAGATGCTTCCACTAGTGGGGAATCTCGAACTAGGGGACATAGTTACAGGATAAGGGGACACTCATTTAAAACTGAGATGTGAAGGAATTCCCTCTCTCAGAGGGTAGTAAATGTCTGGAATTCTCTACCCCAGAGAGTTGTGGCGGCTAGATCACTGAAAGTATTTAAAGAGGAGGTAGTTGGATTTTTAAAATATCAGGAAGTTGAGAGCTATGAGGAGCTGGCACAACAGAGGAGTTCAGGCCTGGGGCAGATCAGCTATGATCTTATTGAATAGCGGGGCAGGCTAGAGGGGCCAAAAGATCGACTCCTGCTCATTTTCCTTATGTTCCTATGTTTGTTTGAAACGTGTCTCTGGTGAAAGGGTCCGGATATAAAAAGCACAGATAACATCGGTAATTCAGGTTGTAAGCTTTGTATGCAGCTTCTTTGGTGGTCTATTGGTCAGAATTCAGCGCTTTCACAGCTGTTACTCAGGTTTGATTCCTGATCAAGGGGTAGTAATTTATTGACCTCGTGCGAACTGTTAAAATGAGCTTAAATAATTTCCTGATTAAAAGCGAGAAATGCCAGTCATCTGATTCTCAGTGGCGTGAGAGCTCGAGTTTTGCATCAGAGTTGGAAATGTCATTCAGTCGCAACCAGTCGAGAACAAACACAGAGATGAAGATAAGGAATGAGAGAAGAGCTGTGATCGGCTACAAACCATTGCCGGTGGTGTACGACAAAATATAACGGTAATAGGGGAGGTTTTATTGTTGACACTGATACAAATATCTCCCAGAACTGCTTCCAAATCTCATGTTAAATGAGAAGAAAACTTGTTGCTGAGTCTTTCACTTTTTAGCTGCACCTCCTTCTAAACATTGCAAACTCCTAAGATAAAAGCAAAATACTGCGGATGCTGGAAGTCTTATACAAAAACAAAAATAGCTGGAAAACCTCAGCAGGTCTGACAGCATCTGTGGAGAGGAATACACTTGACGTTCCAAGTCCATTTGACTGACTCTTTAATAGAAGTCATGAGGAATCATAAAGACTCGGAACGTTAACTCTGTCTTCCTCTCCACAGATGCTGTCAGACCTGCTGAGTTTTTCCAGCTATTTTTGTTTTATTGCAAACTCCTCCTGCGTCTTCCATCCTGATATTTTTCTCTGTAACATTTTGATATGAAACTGCATAACTAATGTGAATAAAGTTCGTGATGGTAAAAATGTGCTAACCCACTCGGGGAACTGAAGCACATTGACACACATAGAGGGATACACACAGATTTATACACCGAGAGTGACAGAGGGCAAGGGTTTGTATCCAAGGAGAGACAAACACCCAGAAAGCAAGCATGACACCACCTGGCTCGGTTTTTGTCCCGCTAGGACTACAAGTTTCGTGAATGTTTTCATGAATGAACGGAAATAGGCAAACTCCCTTCGATGCTTTAGTACTTGGATGGATTTGATTGAATCTAACCGAGAATTATCTCTGTCGGTAAAGAGTTAAAACCAGGAATAATGAGCAGGGGGAAACCCCAATGGATTTGAACTCCATCACCTTAACAACTTGGCCATGGCAACTGGCCTTATGGACAGGTTAATGTTGCTGGTATATAAGATGGTTGCAGCATAGCAAGCCGGGCTTTCGGCCCATCTTCTCCATGCTGGCTGTCTGGAAGAACAAGTCAGCTACTTCCACTGCCGTGCATTTTCACAAAAACAATTAATATTTGCATTGCCTCTCCTCCTTCTCCCAGTTAAAATGAAACCAAATACACGCCCGCATTCACTTTGAGCTGGCACTTTTTCGTCAGAAAAGAGCATTCAAAGTGACTCACAGGTAAACCATTTATAACTTTGGCAGCGGTTCCACAGAGACTGGAACCTGAATCCAGCGCCTGAGGCCGTTCGACCAGGCTACCTCTCTTAACCTGCTGTTTCCCGTCGCTTTGATTGTTTTCCCACTGAAATGGAACATTAAAAGCATCAAAAAAGGAACAGGAATCGGCTATAAGCCTCCTCGAGCCTATGCTACCATTTTATTAGATCATGTCAGATCACGAAACCCAACACCAATTTCCCATCTGATCCCAATAGTCCTTCACTCCCTTAAAGTCCAAAACTATATTCACCTCAGCCTTCAATGTACTTGTCGACTGAGGATCCAGAGACATGTGGGCTACACAATTCGAAAGACTCGCAAGACTTTGAGTAAAAAAATGTCTCCTCACCTCAGTCTTAAATGGCTGATACATTATCCGGACAACATGAGCCCAGTTCTAGACGCTCCAGCCGGGGGGAAACAGCCTCTCAGCTTGTTCACTGTTAAGCTGGCTCAAAATGTCAGACTGTTCAATGAGATCACCTCTCATTATTCTAAACTCCAAAGAGAACAGACTGATCCTACTTAATCTCTCATCCTCATCTCAGGAATCAATCCAGTGAATCTTGGTTGCACACAGGCAGTGAGAGAATAGAGGGAACAAAAGGCACAAGAGTGAAGAGTGATAGAGACACAGACAGAGAGACTGAGAGAGTGAAAGAGACCGAGACAGATATACAGAGGCAAAGAGAAGCAGACAGAGGGAGAGAGAGGGCTGGACACAGAAAGGAACAGATACACTTCACCATTCCATATGATTGTTAACTTTAGGTTGACAGACAGAAAGAGAGAAATGAAGATTTACATTAAGACGGAGCCTTTCACCAATTCAGGAAAACGGAAGGCTCTTTAGAGACAATGAAATCGTTTTGAAACGTAGTCACTGCTGTAATCTAATGACAGAGAGAGTTTGATAAAAATGCTGATTCAATAGATGACCAAATACGATCTTAAGAATTCCATCTCAATGTAGAATCTTTCTTTCTATCTGTCCAAACATTTCCTTGTTTGTTTAATGCAGATTCACAGGATGTAAACCTGCAGCTGTGTGAATAAATTTCACCTCGAATCCCTGACGAAACAAGGGCAAAACATTCAGTTTCTGTCAGATCATCTCTCAGCCTTCTCTTTCCCAGAGAAAAGAGTTTCAGGCTGTTCAGCCTTTCCTGGTGATTATAACCTATCCGTTCCTGCAACATTTGTTATTGAGCTTTTACTTTTCTGTTCCTTGCGACACCTGGCAGCAGTAGAAACAGTTCCTAATGTCCGAGTGATTTCAGTTTGGAATATTTGTATTTAAAAATTAATTCTCTCGATGTGTCCATTGCCTGACCCACTTGACCACATGGACTCGGTGTCTGTCTTTTTAAATGATGCTCAGTGACAATTTCCATCATCCACCACTTTGTAGCTGTAACCTTTGTGAATGCTTGTAGATGAATGGAAATTAGAGAACGCTGGAAGTTATAGATGTTTTTTATTCAACTTAATCGTCAATTAATTGTGCAGGTGCACAGTAAAATTCAGGGATGGTAAGAAGCGTAGCTGTCAGGATTCCAACCTACCTGTGGAAATCCCAATTCATTCAAACCCGTCACCTTAACAACTCAGTCCAAGTCCCAGATTTGCATGAAAGTTGTTTGTATAAAACCATAGATGGCTGCATCAGACGGGCATTCACATGCCGAGTCTCTGGAAGAGCATCTCAGCGACTGTATTTCCACAAACCGCCTTTTTCCGACAGCAACACAAATTTATGCCGTCTCTCCTCGTTCCTCCTATCAAAGTTAAAAACCGCACACTCCGCTGGATTTAATGTGAGTTGGTATGTGTTGGTTCAAAGAGGACTGCTGCAGATCCTAAAAGGCGGATAACTTAAATGTTTGGCAGCTGTGGGTTTCGAACCCACGCCTCCTTAGAGCCTGGAGCCTAAATCCAGCGCCTTCGACCGCTCGGCCACACTATCACATGAGGCTGCTGTGTTCATAGTTTCCTTCAATAGTATTGCCAACGAAATAGAACAGCAGCAAAGGAGCAGGTGAAAGTCATTTCGAAACTCGAAACAACTCCGCGAGTTAATCAGATCATCCTGCATTTTGTAACATACAGAAATTATCTCCACTGCTAAATTCTTTTTTCAATGTTTCATTGTTTTGATGTTTCCAATGATGTTTCTTTTTTTCCTATGTTTGTACATGTTTGTACGTGTTGGCTAAATGAAGTGTTGGTAAAAAGTAATGAATTTGTATCTATTGACTGAGAAAAATGAGAAGATGATTGGTCAGGAGAAACATTTTTTGATAATTCGATTTGACATCAACTATTTCAAAAATTTTGAAAACTGTAAAAAATTTCAGAATCCAAATCTTCATGTCATTGGGCCAGGGAAGCTTTGTTAATTTTCACACATTATGCATGTAGACTGCAGAAGTTCCTGCACCTCTTTCAATATTGTTTTTCTTAACTCAGAGTTTTCAGAAGGGAATTGGACAATGACATGAAAGGGAGAAAAATAATCAGGGTTACGGAAAGAGACAAAGAAGTTGAGATTAACTAGAAATCTCTTTGTACAAAACTGACATAAAAATGATTGTCCGAAAGGCCTCCTGCAGAGCTCTATCATGACATGTTGACATTGTTGATCAGTCTCCAGCATTCCTAATGAGAACAGGCGAATTCCATTTCTTCAAAACAAGACCCAAAGTGCTGCTGCATGACGTCACAGCTGTACATGTTAGTGAAGCCCATTGGGCCTTTGCACTGTTTCCTGTTCCTGTGATGCAGCGATTATCATTCTTGTCTAACATGTGAAACGTTCTCTGGTTCAAAACTGGGCAGAACCATTAACACAATCTGTGGGTTCACGTTGCAGCCACGTGGCCTGGTCAGTGTTTATCCCTCAACTAACCCCACATGGTCTGTTCGTTGTGATGTCCCTGGTTTTGGCTGTTTCCTGAGCGGTGATTGGCTGCCGTGTTCCCTGCATTACAACAATGGCTCCACTTCAATAAAAGCAAAATACTGCAGAAATCCGGAAAGGGAAACAGAAAATGCAGGAAAAACTCAGCAGGTCTGACAGCATCTGTGGAGAGAGAAACCTGCTGAGTTTTCCAACATTTTCTGTTTTTATTTCAAAAAAGTAGTTAATTGGCTGCAAAGTGTTTTGAGACATCCACTGGTCGGGAATAGCGGTATTAAAATGCAAGTCTGTCCTTCTTTAATTATCTTAACTCCCAATCCTCTGGTTACTGACCCCCGTCAGTGGAAACAACCCCTCCCCTATCTGCACTATCAAACCGCCTCGTCCCCTTTGTCCCCACCCCCGTCATTTTGAACAGCTCCGTGAAATCACCGTTGAACCTTCTTTGTTCCATAGAGGACAATCCCGATCTCCAAAAACTGTCCATAAAACTTAATTTCCTCATCTCTGGACATGTTGGAAGGCAGAGGATTGAGACGAGATTTTGGAAAATATTGTCAGTTGGCAGGTGGGAAACTGCAGAAGGAACCAAAACAGAAAACCCAGTCTCCAGCTTTGTGAATCTTCAGAAAGTCTTTGGGAACCGGAATCAGAGGAGAATGAAGGGTGAACTGTCCGACTGACCAGGGACAGTCAAGACACCTTTCCCTTCTTTAGGATAATTGAACATTGACTCTGATGTTATCAATGAAATTAACTGATCTGAGACTTTGAAAGGATTCTCGTTACTGCACATCAGGAATTCAAACCAACCATCGGCTTCGGGACAATGAGAATACTTGGTAACAGTCAAGCCACCGAAAGGCTCGAAGGGAGACGCCTCCGTTTGTCGCAGAGCCGGTTCCCGGTGACAGGGATGTGTCTGCAGTGGGTGGGTGGTGTTTCCATGTGTCTAGAATGACTGTCCCAATCTTTATTTTGGAAGAGTAAAACTGATAGAGAATAATTGTCATTCCGTTCGCATCAATCTGAAGCTTTAACTCACTGACACGCTGGCGACTTTTGTATTGGTCTCTGTGCTGCAATCGGTTAGTGCCTTTGACTGTTAGCCGTAAGGTTGGTGGTTCAAAACCATCCCGGGATGAAGTGTCACTGTTTTCTCCCCATCAGCCTTCATTGTCACACAGTTTCTCGTTGTTATTGGTTCCTTGAACTGAATGTCAAGATTCCAGAAATGTTCCCTACTCCACTGTTATCCAGTGAGCTCACAGGCAAGTGGCTCTTGTCGAATGTTCATCTCAAATGTAAAGGGAAAACAAATAGGCCAACCATGTACCAATATCCAACACACCGGAAATCTATGAAGTTATTGGATTCAAACAAATCCATCAATTCTTCTCATTTCCACAGTGCGTGAAACAGGGAAAAGCAGCAAGGCAGCAATATTCTGCCCCGCTTTCTCCAATCACCCGCTGCCCGCAGAAAGCGGTGACTGCAGCTTCAGTCAGCGGGTTACTGCCCATCCCTGGAACGCAAGATACTCCAACCCAGGCCAAACCTCCCAATACACCGAGCACAGGCTCAGGAAAACACATTATATCCTGATCACTAAACCTCCGAACAGCATTTACAGAATTCCCAAGTGAGTGAGTTACGAATAAAAGTCACATCAACTTTCTAATCTTTTCACTGTAAAATTCCTTCATTTATTGAAAAACTGACTGTTGTGAATCTGAAAATGAGCTCCATGGGATTTGTGTTACCGAGAGACTTGTTTTCCATTGTTTGTCCATCAGGTTTGCAACTCAATTTGTGTTGGATGTTGATGCGAATAATTTCAAAATGAGGACACAAAGCAGGTAAGTATTAAATGCAGGAGAAAATCCTGAGGAAAATGGAACACAGTATTTGGAAGGAGGTGCAGCTAAGAAGGGGAAGATGTGAATGATGTTATTGATGATTGAGAGGAATGCATTGTAACTTTGGGGCATTTGTCGGCCGATTACATTCCACACTTTAAAATTCTGACCAAGCTGAGGTTTCAGGTGGAAAGCAACAAAACCAACCCACTTCCCACATTCCTGGCTAGCTCAGTCGGTAGAGCATGAGACTCTCAATCTCAGTATAGTGGGATCTATCCTCAAGCTGGGTGCTGTTTAAAAGTCTGAATCAGTATCGTACAGGCTGGGAATATTGACCCTGTTTCTCCTTCCAGCATTTTTGTTTCAGGTTTCCATCGTTTGCAGAAATTTGCTTTTATCTTTTTACTTTTACATCTTACTGCTTAAAAAAGCACCAACTAATCACTGCAGCTTCTGTGAAACCTACAAAGCAGAAATTCACCACTGAAAGCAACTGACACACATCAAATTGAAAGTAATTTCATTTCGCATCTCTTTCTCCCTCTGCCCGTCCAGCTCCCAGGTCAATGAGCTACTTAATGTAGACACAGTCAGTTCGTGGGAATGTGTAAAACTCATGGGTAAAGAGACACCTGGATCTCATTTTCCTGGTTCTCCCAGATACTGATTACATGAAGGTGCACAGTGCCGATTATCCACAGTCACTCTCCTCCCAGTTGTTCAGCTTTTGAATTGATTTTCACAATGGGTTTCAATGTGCAGAAATCAGAGCTGTGATAAGCTTATATTTGTTCACCAGATGTACTGCAAGAAGGTGCATTACAGGCTGATGATAACAGTATCTTTGGATGCGGTGAGGGCCAGTGAAGGATTGGCACCATTAATGTGTCGCTCATTGAGTCTCGTAACTAATCTCGTGCTGGAAATGACAGGTAAACTCGCAGAATTTGCTCCGTGTTTTGGTTTCAAAACAGCTGAATACAAGGTAAGAAAGTGCATCTCGCTAGAGTGGGTTACAAAATGGCAGAATGACTCATGCTGTTGGGAAACATAAAATTATGGAAAGTCACAGCACAGAATGTGGCCATTCAGCCAGGCGTGCTGCTTTCAAAGAGCAGTAGTGATTGGCTGATCCATCAGGAGTGATATTTGTGCCAGTGCAAACAGTCGGCAGCAAAATTCGTACTGCTCCCACCCATATTTTGCCTCACACCAACATTTCTACGGTCAGTGCCTTGCAAACAGCCCTTCTCCTCTTCCCTTCACTGTTACTCACGAGTGTGATGTTTTCCAGATGTGAACTAAAACTTAAACTCTCACTTCTCTGATTATGGTGGAGTTTATAAACGTTTCTAATCAATGAGTGATCAACACTCGTTTCAACCAAGCGACATTCCCTGACCGGGAATCTAACCCAGGTCACAGCTGTGAGAGCCAATCCTGACTACCAGAGAAGCTACACCGGTTTTTTTTTTGATTCGGCTTATCTACGCTGCTTTTGCTTATTGTTTTTCAGTTCAGATCTCTTTCAGCACAAAACTGCTTGTTTAAGTTCAATATAAAAGACTTCGTCAGCCAATGAAAACAACAGTTGCTGTGAGCTGGAACATGAAACCGACAGTGAGATGAAATAGTCCCACAAGTTGCACATGCGTCACTTTCAATTTCCAAAACCCTCCACCCTGTTCGCTGAGCAGTGATTGGCTGCCGTGTTCCCTGCATGAGAACAATGACTCTCCTTCAGAAAGTACCTCAATAAAAGCAAAATACTGGAAATCTGAAATCAAAACATTAAACGCAGGAATAACTCAGCAGGTCTGACAGCGTCTGTGGAAAGCAAAACCTGCTGAGTTTCTCAAGCATCTTCTGTTTTTCTTTTCAAAAAGTACTTAATTGGCTTGAAAGTGGTTTCAGACATCCGCTGGTGAGGAATGCGCAAGTCTGTCTTTCCTTCACTATCTTTAAACCCCAATCCTGTGGTTACTGACTCCCGTCAGTGGAAACAGTTTCTCCCTATCTGCACCATCCAGCCGCCCGTCCCCACTGCCCCCACCCACCTCATTTTGGATAGCTCAATGAAATCTCCACTTAAACTTCTTTGCTCTAAAGAAAACAACCCTGGTCTCTATAATTTCTCCACAAAACTGAATTTCCTCATCCTTGGACATGATGCAAGGCGGGGGATTGAGATGAGATTTTGGAAAATATTGTCAGTTGGCAGGTGGGAAAATGCAGAAGGAACCAAAACAGAAAACCCGGTCTCCAGCTTTGTGAATCTTTAGAAACTCTTTGGGAACCGGAATCAGAGGAGAATGAAGGGCGAACTCCCCGACTGACCAGAGACAGTCAAGGTACCTTTCCCTTCTTTAAGACCCTGGAACATTGACTCTGATGTTATCAGTGAAAGTAACTGATTTGAGACATTGAAAGGGTTCTCGTTACTGCACATCAGGAATTCAAACCTAATTTCGGCTTCGGGATAATCAGAATACTTGGTAACAGTCAAGGCACCGAAAGGCTCGAAGGGAGACGGCTCCAGTTGTAGGACGCTGGTTCCCAGTGACATGGATGTGTCAGCAGTGGATGGTATCAGATTGTTTCCATGGATCCACAATGAATGCCCCACTCTTTATTTTGGAAGAGTAAAAATGATAGAGATAATTGTCATTCCAGTAGCAGCAATCTGAAGCTTTACCTCATTGATACCCGAAATAAAATCTTCATCAGTCTCTGTGGTGCAATTGGTCAGCACGTTGAGCTGTTCGCTGAAAGGATGGTGGTTCGAGACCACCCAGGGACGAAACTTTCACTGTTTTCTCCCCATCAGCATTGATTATCACACAGTTCCAGTCTGTCATTGGCTCCTTGCACTGAAACGAAAGACCCCCAAAATGTTGCCAGTTCCACTGTTATTAAGTGAGCTCCCAGGCAAGTGGCTTTTTCCGAATATTAATTTCAAATATAATGAGAAAACAATTAGACATACCATGTACTGATATCTAGCACGTTGGAAATTTATGAAGCTATTGGATTGAAACAAACCCATAAATGATTCTCTCTTCCTCAGCTCCACAGTGAGTGAGACAGGGAAAAAGTCTTTTCTCATGATCCTTCTTTGTTTCTCATATTTGTTTTCTCTCCTCGCCCCGAACCTTCTGTATTCAGCTTTGTTCTCAATTGTATTTTCTACCTGACACCTGTCATAAGCACACGTTTTCTACTTAATCTTCATTTCCATCTCCTTTATCATCCAGCCAGCTCTGGATTTGATTGCCCTACCTTTCCCTTTGGAGGAATTATACCTTGACTGTGCCCGAACCATTTTTTCTTTGATGGTAGCCCATTGATCAGCTGTTTCTTCCCATCCACATTTGGTTCTAGTCTATCCAGCCTTGCTCCGTTCTTGCCCCATTGAAGTCTCCGCTCCCCCAGTTAATTATTCTCACCCTGGATTGCACATTGTCCTTTTCTAACATCATCCTAAACCTTATGATATAATGATCACTGTCTCCTAAATGTTCCCCCACTGACAGTTGATCTACTTGGCCCACCTCATTTCCAGCAATCAGGTCCAACAGTGCATCCTTTTCTGTTGCACTGGACACACACCGCTGTAGAAAATTCTCCTGAACACAATCTAGGAACTCTTGCCCCTCTCCTCCCTTTACACTACCATTGTCCCAGTCTATATTCGGGTAACTAATGTCCCCCATTATAATTACTCTATGATGTCTGCATCCCTAATTTCTCTGAAGATTTCTCTGCATCCTTCCCGATGGTCTATAGACACCAAAGAATGTAATTGCACCCTTTTTGTTCCTTAGCTCTAACTAAATTGATTCTGTCCTTGAGCCCTCTGGGACATCCTCTTTCTCCAGCATTGCAATGCTCTCCTTAACCAATACTGCCACCCCTCTTCCTTTTCTATCTTTTGTGAACACCTTGTACCCAGGAATGTCTTGCTCTTCCTTGACCCAGGTCTGTTGTTGCCACAACATTATATTTCCACATGGCAATCTGCACTTGTAACTCCCCAATCTTATTTACAATATTCCATGCATTCACATACATGCACACTAACCCTGATTTAGTCTTTATGATGTTCTCCCTTACTCCAACTCCAACTATTAACTTATTATTGTTTTCTTGTGCTATCGGTATTCCTCTCTAACGCTCTCTCCTGGTTCCCACACCCCTGCCAATTTAGTTTAAAGCCCCCCCAATGGCACGAGCAAAACACCCTGCCAGGAACTCAGTCCTGGCTCTGTTCACATGCAGCCTGTCCAACTTGTACAGGTGCCATCTTCACCAGAGCCAATCCCAGTGTCCTAGGAATCTAAAGCCCTCCCTCCTGTACCATCTTTCCAGCCACACATTCATCTGTCTTATCTTCCTATTTCTGTACTTACTTACTTGTAGTAATCCAGAGATTACTACATTTGAAGTTCAGCTTGTTCATTTTTGACCTAATTTTCTACCCTCCACAAATTGAGTTCATCCAAAACTGCTGCCTGTGTCTTAACTCACGGCAAGTCCCAATCCTCTATCTCCCACGTACTTGCTGACCCATATTGGCTCCGAATCAAGAAATGTCTTTATTTTAAAGTTTTCATCCTTGTGTTCAGATCCCTGCATGCCCTCACCCTCCCTATCTCTGTGACCTCCTTGAACCCCACAAGCTTCTGTGATATCTGTGCCCCTCTAATTCTGGCTCCTTGTACATTCCCAATCAGAATCCCTCCACCATTGGTGACTGTGGTTTCATTGCCGAGGCCCCAAGCTCTGGAATTCCCTCCCTGAATCTCTCTGCCTCTACCTCACTTTCCTCCTTTAAGACTCTTGTTGAAACCTACCTCTTTGACCAAGCTTTTGGCCATCTGATCTAATGTCTCCTTATGTGGGTCAGTGTCATTTTTTTTACATAATTCTCCTGTGAGATGTTTATGTTGAACCGATGTATAAATATAAGTTGTTGTTTAAGTCGTCCATACATAGAAAGAGACAAACCCCTGATATTTTTTTCTCTGTAACATTTTATTACGAAGCTACACAACTGATGTGAATAAAGTTTGTGATGGTAAAAATATGTTCACCCCCTCAGGGAACTAAACGGCATTGACACACACACACAGAGGAACACACACAGACATATGCACCAAGAGTGACAGAGGCCTAAGGAGAGACAAACACCCAGAAAACAGGGATGACCCCAACCAGGCCAATTATTGTTCCATTTCAGACTGCAAATTTAATGAATGTTTGGGATGAATGGAAATAAGGAACACAGGGAATTTGGATGGTTTTTATTCCATTTAACTGATAACTAATTCTGCGATTGGTTATAATCAGGAATGATGCGAAGCGGAGTTGACAGGTTTCCAACCTGCGTGAGGAGAACCCACTGGATTTCAAATCCACCGTCTTAACCACTCGCCCACAACTACTCAGGAAGGATGATAGAATGGATACAGAGTGTTACAGAGAAAAAAGGTATTTGGTCCATCCAGTCTGTGCCCTTCCCCCACCCTTTCCTGGTCACCTGTAATTTACTGTCTCTCCTCATTCTCCCAACCAGAATGAAACACTGCACAGCTCAGCTGCCCATTGCCCACATGAAGAACTTTCTGGAACAACTGAGCAGAGCAAACCACCCAAAACTTTAGCAGTGGTGGGATTCAAACCCACAGCTCCAAAGGGACAAGATCCTAACTCCAGTACCACACACTGCTCAACCACATGACCACATTCACATCTGGAACATTCAAAATGGCAAATAAAATCATGAAAGATGTTTTGTGGTGAACTGTGTTATTTGGTAGAATGAGGGTGAAGTGTGGGATTGAGCTAGAGCCTAAATCATCCACTTAAAGGACTCGAAGAGGGAGAATCTTGTCACAAATGTAGTGTGGTGATGTGGTAGATTTTGTAAAAACAAGCTAATATTTCTTTTAAATGGGTGCAAGGAACCTTAAAAATAGCTGCCAAAGGTCAGCTGACCTTTTACAACTGCAATATTTGCCAAGCTTCTAGGAAGCTTCAAGTAAATTGCAAAAGGACCTACCCAGATATGTGACATCTGAAATCCAAGGCGAATTTCCACAAGGGTAAACTCAATGACAGTGGTTTCCCTGAAGGTGTGAATAGCTCTTTCCCATCTCACCAAACCTCCCAGAGTGGGAGTCTTTCAAGTTCATAAACAGATTATCAGTTTTCTTTAATAACACTTGTTTTTTCTTTAAGTCTTTCGGTGACATTGTTACTAAATTTGGAATCCACTGTCCCTCTTTGCTCTTTCTTTGCAATGTAAACCAATTTCGATCTGTTTCCATTCTTGTTATTTCCAAAGGGTCTGGTCCATATTCAATAAAATGTTTGTTGAAAGCTTCCTGTTCTTTCTTCCTTCTAATGTCATGATGCGAGTCTAGTTCTTAACCTGTTACTTGTCTCTCCCATGTATCAGATTTTGTGATGTTTATATCATATTGCATAGACAACATTGTTGTTCACATGCGATTCTGTGGTTTAAAGGGGTGTTTTCCCTGTGTTGAATTTTTGTCTTGTTTTCAGGACTTTTAAGTGCTTGAATGTTATACAGCTTCTATTTCCACAGTTTGGTGTGCTTTGTGTGCTCACCTTGCTGCTAATGAAAAGATCCTTTAGGTTTTTATTCTGTCTAAAGACTGTTATTTTATTGGTTTAATGAGTCGATTTAATCTTGGAAGGTTGTCTAATTTTTTACAATAATTGTTTTTGATATGTTTCTGCGTATCCCCTGTGCCACAACGCAGTGAATAAGGTATTGACTACACTGTTAAATCTACCTGTTCTGTACAAATGCCATGGAATCGCATTAGTTGTGAATTCACTAATCCATGGAAGGTGTGTTTAGCATGGTGTCTTTTGGTATATAATAGGGTGCACGTGTCTGTTGGTTTGAAGAAAACCTTTGTTGCTAATGTGTTTTGTGTTATCTTCTTGTGTTAGTTTGAACTCTGATATCTAAGAAATTCATTTTATTTTTGAATTTATTGTTTCAATCTGGTTATGGACCAGTAACTTTTTGTTTAAAGTAGACAATATTTGAAATCTCAAGTACTAAGAGAATAAAATTACAAGCTTCCACAGTTTTAAACAAGCAAATTAAACTTTATTATACAGAGTCAAAAAAGTAAAACAATTGGCAATATCTATCTTATACTCTAGCATTCAGAATTAACATGAGAAAAATATGAAGTAACAGGCAGCTGTGATCAAACATTGTGCACTGCACATTAAATGAAAGACAGTCAAGACAGATCCCACAGATTTCTCAGCAACCCACCCAGATGTCAGTGTTCACTGTGAGTCACACAATCTCATGAAAACTCCATCTCCCCCACAAGGGTCTCCACTTTCAAGAATCTAGCCTCTGACATCCCTCATAGCTGCTCTGACTCGGACTGCCTCAATAACTGCACACCTCCCAATGGTTCAATCTCTTCTCCTGAGCCCGCGCTGCCTGTCCCACTCTGGACACGTGCTGGAACTCCCAGGGAATGCTGGGCCTCCTAGTCCTCAGTCTGCAGCCAGAAAATATCACAGAGAGACAGGTAAGTTCATGTTTCTTAACATTGTTGTGATTTTGATAGTCAGATAGTGATTGTTTGTACAGATTCCTCCAGTTCTGTCACTGTGTGGGACCAAACTCCTCACGTATCATCTAGAAATCTGTAATAACATAATGGTAGCTTGGAACATTCTTTGAAAACACTCTCTTCCCATTCCCCCACACATTTATATATTAGCATGGGGGGGAGGGGGGAGTGTGCAAATTTTTTGCCAGTGGCTATATCTTTAATTTGAAGATTGTATTCTCCACCTGAATTCAAAGTTGTTTTTTGTTAGTCCCAGATATAATAATCAGATTATGGCTTTGCCTGGTCTATGATATTGTGGAATTTATTCAAGATGTACTGAGATGAGGAGAAATTTCTTCACTCAGAGAGTGGTGAGCCTGTGGAATTCGCTACCACATAAAGTAGTTGAGGCCAAAACATAGTATGTTTTCAAGCAGGAGTTAGATATAGCTCTTGAGATGAAAGGGATCAAAGGATATGGGGAAAAGCAGGAGCAGGCTATTGAGTTGGATGATCAGCCATGATCGTAATGAATGGTGGAGCAGGCTCGAAGGGTCGAATGGCCTACTCCTGCTCCTAATTTCTCTGTTTTAGATGGCTAGAATCCCTCTGTTTCTATGTTGCTGCCCAAACTCTCAACATCCATTGTGAAGAGTAGGCTGTCGGGAGGGTACAGTGAGGGAGTTTACTGAATGGTAAGTATCCTTAATGTAATTGGGATAATATTGAGCTGGGGTGGGGGTATTCAAAATGAATCAATGTCTTCTGCCATTCTATTGGATTCTCTGTCACAGTCTGTAATAGAAATTTGGAGGATTTCTCATGATACCATCCAGGTGTCCAGCTGTTTAAGTATTTTGTAAAATGTCCTTGGCTGTGGCTGCTGTCCCTTTAGGTATTCCATCTGCTTTCGATTCATGTAGTTGGAATATTTAAGTTCTGTTAGTCTGTCCTTAACTTCTTTTTGTCTCTGTTGATACATGGACTGAGTTCACTTGGTGCAGTAATTTGTCTTGTTGAGTTGTCTGTTTGCTTCAATAAGGTTTTGTTGTCTGTCCATATCTATGTGACTGCCTTTGTCTGCTGGTTTTATGACAATATCTGTGTTGAATTTTAATTCTCTGATCGCTTGTCTTTCTCTCCTCATAAGGTTTTGTTTATCCTTTACATCTGGGATTCTCTCGATTCCTGAGTTGCTTCGATGAAGTCAGATATTTCCGTGTTCATTTCATTCTCTGGAGAAATCCAATCTGATCTGTGCGATGAACTTGGCCTGTCTGAAACTGAGTCATCAGAAAAGTCGTCTTGTGTGATTTTTCTATGGAATTTCTCTCAGTTTGTTTGGATTTGTGCATTGTATTATTTCACACTGCTAAAAAATGTAGCCTCTGTTTCGGAACTTCTCTGGTATTATTGTGTGTTTAAATGATTTGGCAATGTGAAGAATTGTTTGATTCAGATTAAGACACTCCTTTTCTATGGCTTGGACACTATCTGGTTTAAATATTTCATCCACCCAGTGATTACAGAGTATTGATTGGTTTTGTGCGGTTAAGTTTCCAGAATCTGTTTCTCTGGCTTGTTCTGGGGTGTCTTGTCATTGTTAAAATCCTCTCTTTCTTGGGTAGGTCTCCAACCAGGTGTTGTGGTTGGTATTGGCATTTGCATTTCTCTGTCACCCTGTACCCGGAGTCTTGACCCACACAGGACCAGTTTGTTGTTAGTATTTCTCTGTCACCCTGTACTCAGTTTCTTGACCCACACAGGACCAGTTTGTTGTTAGTGTTTCTCTGTCACCCTGTACCCGGTTTCTTGACCCACACAGGACCAGTTTGTTGTTAGTGTTTCTCTGTCACCCTGTATCTGGAGTCGTGACCCACACAGGACCAGTTTGTTGTTTCTGTTTCTCTGTCACTCTGTACCCGGAGTCTTGACCCACACAGGACCAGTTTGTTGTTTCTGTTTCTCTGTCACTCTGTACCCGGAGTGATGACCCACACAGGACCAGTTTGTTGTTTGCATTTCTCTGTCACCCTGTACCCGGAGTCTTGACTCACACAGGACCAGTTTATTGTTTGTGTTTCTCTGTCATTCTGTACCCGGAGTCCTGACCCACACAGGACCAGTTTATTGTTTGTGTTTCTCTGTCATTCTGTACCCGGAGTCCTGACCCACACAGGACCAGTTTATTGTTTGTGTTTCTCTGTCATTCTGTACCCGGAGTCCTGACCCACACAGACCAGTTTGTTGTTGGTGTTGGGGTTTTCATGGCCTCGCACGGCTTATTTTTGCTTTTCCAGGGATCAAAACCATGAGACACGAACTCTTCACCAGTCCCACTGTGGTCTGTGAGAGGGGAAACTCACCAGTCCCTTGTTGGGGGTTTGCTGTTTGGGATCAATCACTGTTGGGTGACGTGTTATGTCCAATGACCTCATGGATCCCATTAAGACAGCCGGGGCGGTGTCATCAGAACCTTGTCCTTGTGGCTGGGGTGGATTTCCTGCAAGATGAGGGGCTCCATTGGTTTGGACGAAGCTCACGGCTGGTCCGACATGCATTTCCCACATTACACAGGGACTACACTTCAAAAAGACTTCACTGCCTGTAAAGCACTTTGGAACATCCTGAAGCTGTGAAAGGTGCTATATAAATGCACATCTTCCATTAACAAAGGAGAGAAGGACCAAGGCCAGAAAAGTCATTAACAGAACATCAATCAGTCTCCTCTGTTCTTAGAGAAATCATGGACTCGAGCACTGTGTATTTGACACTAAGCTGATTTATTTAACCTTTATCCAAAATATTAAACTCCAGCCCAGTTGCTGGGATTATTAACATCAGAAAAAACAAACCCCAACTGTCAGAATGAACATGGTTCAGTCCTGGATGTGATTAACAGCAGCAATAACAACAGAATCCAACCCCTGCAGTCACTTGTGAATACGCTGGTGTGTCTGCAGGGTGGGTGAAAGACTGAATTCCTTCCCACACACGGTGCAGATGAACAGTCTCTCTCCTGTGTGAACTCGCTGCTGTTTCAGCCGGAGAGATGGGTGAATGAATCCCATCCCACACATGGAACACGTGAATGGCCTTTCTCCAGTGTGAACTTGCTGGTGTGTCCGCAGATCCACTTTGCTTTTATAGTTTTTTCACACAGTCAGAACATCTAAAAGGTCTCTTTTCAGAGTGAACACGCTGATGTGAAGTGAGCTGGGTTAGTTGAGTGAATCCCTTCCCACACTTGCAGCAGGTGAATGGTTTCTCCCCAGTGTGAATCCTCTGGTGTATTAATAGAAGCTTTCTGCTTTTAAAGCAATTTTCACAGTCAGAACATTTAAAAGGTCTCATGTCAGAGTGAACAAGTTGATGTGAAGTGAGGGTACTTAACTGAGTGAATCCCTTCCCACACTTGGAGCAGATGAATGGCCTCTCTCCAGTGTGGACTCTCTGGTGTCACAGCAGGTTGGATCACTGAGTGAATCCCTTCCCACAGTCAAAGCAGGTGAAAGGCCTCTCCCCAGTGTGAATTCGCTGGTGTATTAGCAGATTCTTTTTGCTTTTAAATCTCTTCTCACAGTCACAACATTTAAAAGGCCTCATGTCTGAATGAACAAGTTGGTGTGAAGTGAGGTTAGTTAGTCGAGCAAATCCCTTCCCACAATCGCAACAGATAAACGGTCTCTCCCCAGTGTGAATGTGTCCATGAGTTTCCAGCTCAGAGGGGGATCTGAATCTCTTGCCAGAATCCCCGCAGTTCCACAGTTTCTCCATGGTGTCGATGTTCCTGTGCCTCTCCAGGTTGGATAATCAGTTGAATTCTTGTCCACACACAGTACACATGCACAGTTTCTCCCTGCTGTGCATGGTGAAATCTTTGTTTCAGGTGGTGTAACAGGTTAAAGCTCCTTCTACAGTCAGTTCACTGGAACACAATCACTGTATGTGTGTGTCTCGGTGCTTTTCCAGTCACACTGATGTTTCAAATCTTTACCCACAGACAGAACAGACAAAGATACCTCCTTTTACAGTCAATGTCCAATGATATTTAGGTCTTGATGAATTGAGTGACGGGGTCAGATCTTGATGTGATGTTTGGTTCGAATTTCCTGTCTGCAAATCATCTCCCTCTTCTCCCCTGTAAAAGGAGTTTACAAAAACCATCACTGTAAGTACAGGATAGAAATTCAAAACACACAATTCAAGTTTCTTTGGGACATTCTTTCCCCAAACATGTGGTCCAATCAAACTAAAAGAAGCTCAAATCAGCAACAAAGTCTCAATAAAAGCAAAGGGAACCTTCCGAACTAAAGCAGAATGTTTTTTCCAGTATCTATGAGACACTCTGTACCCTGAGGTGCCCATTGGTGTGGGAGGTATCAAGTGTACCGATGGACACCGCATGTTCCCTCTCCAGGAACACCCGGGCACGGACAAGACCACGGAAGAGACATCGGCAGCCAGTGTGACCACCCCCATGTGTGTCACCCATCCTGGATCTGCAAATTCATGTTTTGACCTGGCCCATGAACAGTTTCAGGAGAAGATTCTCTGACTTACCCACTCCCCCTCCACACTGGTCAGACAAAGATTCAAAGAATGGGACAGCAGTGTCACTAAAGGTTGAGGATCATCCCCTTCAGGTATATACAGGGGCTGCAACCTCTCACTCTGAATATCTACAAGGCCCGTGAACTCCTCTCCGCTTCAAACATCAGCTGCAGCCTGAAAGTGGGTAAAGCTGCTGAAAAACCTGTTGACCAGAACTATGCACTTACCGGGCACTTGGACCCGGTTGGGAACAGGCACGCTGAAGCCCCGCCCACTGTGGCGTCATCAAGCCCTACGCCCATGCGCCCTGCTCCCCTCTGAAACAAAATGGCGGCCGTTAATCTGGGTCTGGTCTCGGTTAAAAGCCCCGGAGCTGCAAACCCAGGACCTGCAGGTCTCTGTTCGGGATTTGAGGCCTTGACCAGGTGTTTAAAAACCTTCCCGACCAGCTGCCCGGCTCCATTGCTCCCGTCGCGTATCCACATCCTCGCCGGCTGCAGAGGAGCTTCTCTCCCCGTCGCCATCACTGACACTGCGCATGTTCCAAACGCTGTCCGTCACTGCGCTTGCGCACTGCTCGCTAGCGTTCTGGATAGGGCACATTCAGCATCGCGGGGAATGCTGGGAAAAGGCATCGCCATTGCCTGCCCAATGAGAAATGGCCATTTTGTGCTGCGATGTGGAGATTGGGGCAGTAAATTAAAATTTGGGGCACTCAATAAAATTAGCAATCAAATTATACAGTAACCTGAATGTATAGACCACCTATGCACCCAAAAGAAGGGAAGTGGGAATTGTCCATTTAAGTGCCATTGATACTTAATGAGGAGGACATTATTCTCTGTGTCTTTAATGAACATTGATATGTAAAGGGAGAAATGAATGACCTTTAAACACCTCGTCCACTTGGCACAGAACTGTCTGAAACTCATATTAGAAACCACTTGAAACAAAATAATGACAAATATTAAACTATGTACAAAATAATTAAAATATATATTTATATGGGGGGGGGGGGGGGGTGCGGTGGCATCGTGCCGATGTCACTAAACCAGTAATCCAGAAGGCCAGCTAATACTCTAGGGACTTGGGTTCAAGTTTCACCACAGCAGCTGGTTCAATTTAAATTCAGTTAATAAATCTGGAATTTAAAGCTAGCCTCAGTAATGGTGACAATGAAACCATTGTCAGTTATCATTAAAAAAAACATCTGGTTCACTCATGCCTTTTAGAGAAAGAAATCTGCCATCCTAACATGGTCTGGACTACATATGACTCCAGATCCACCGAAATGTGTTTGACTCTGAATGGCCCTCTGAAGTGGTGTGGCAAGCCAATTGCTTCAAAGGCAGTTGGGGATGGGCAGCAAATGCTGACCTTGCCCAAATACTATGAAAGAAAATTTTTAACACCCCCGCCACTGAATGGCTACAATTTCAGAAGGAAGTGAAGACAGAAGGTCCAGAAAATATACAAGACAACCATTCCCCTTCCAAGGAAATCAATCCCAACTTCACCTAACCTAATTGAAGTTCCTCATCTCTCGTGAATCTTCTCTGCACACTCTCTAATGCCTCACATTCTTCCTGTGGTGAGGTGCTCAGAATTGGACCCAATCCTGTGCCTGGTGCCAAGCCAGTGTTTTATTGAAGTTCATTCTAAATTGCTTGTTTTTATACTTAATTCCTCTATTCATAAAGCCCATGATTCTATGTGATTTATTCACTAATTTCTCAGCCGGCCCTGTTACCTTCAATGATTTGTGCAGATAATGCCCCAGGTTCAACTGCTCCTGCACCATTTTACACTTGTATCCTTTATTTTCTATTGTCTCTGCTCGTTCTTCCTCCCAAATTAAATCACTTCATGCCTCTTTGAATTAAATTTTATTTGCCACCTGTCTGCCCATTCCACCATCTTCTCTATGTCCTCTTGAAGTTTCTCACTATCCTCCTCACTGTGAACACAACTTGAAAATTTGGTTTCGTTTTCAAATTTTGAAATTTTGCCCTGCACACACAAGTCTAGGTCATTAACATATCAAGAAATCAGTGGTCTTAACACCGACTCCTTGTGATCCCACTGCCTACTTTTCCTCATTCCGAAAAAACAATCAATCTCCATGCGTGTTGTTTCCTGCCGCTCAGCCAATGCTGCCTCTGCCCCATGGTCTTTAACTTTATTGACAAGCCTGTTACTTGGTACTCTATCAAATGCCTTTTAGAAATTCATGTGCACATCAATTGTGTTATCCTCATTAACATTCTCTGTTGCCTCATCAGTGAAACTCAAGCAATTTAGTTCAACACGATTTGTCCTGAACCAATCCGTGCTGGGTTTAATTAATGCACAATTGAACAAATAACTTAACTTTGGCCTGACTTGCTGCTTCCAAATGCTTTCCCACGTCGAGGTTAAACTGACTGATCTATCAGTGCTGGGGTGATCCTTCCATTTAAGATTAGTAAGGATTTAACATTAGTGAGGGGAAGTGTGAGGAAAAAGAGAAGTGATGAAATTGTAACTACATTTGAAGGCACTGATAAATAGCTCAATAATTAATCAGATTTCAAGACATAAAGTACTGATAAAAAATCTAAAGTATGAATAAATGAATTGAATTATTAATAAGTGTCAGAGTGCTTGGATTGGAGAAATGAACAGTATGAATGCTTAAAATGTGAAATGAAAACAGTGAAAACTGGAAACACTCAGCAGGTCTGGAAGAATCTCTGGAGAGAGAAACAGAATTGACATTTCAGGTCTGCGAGCCAGTGAAAACGGGGAGGTGGGAAGAACAGAAGGAAAAGTCTCTGAAAGGCTGCAGGGCGAGAGAGATTAGGTCTCATGATGCAAAGTCAAAGGGAGTGGTAATGGGACAAGTGAAAACACAAAAGATGTGTCGTTTTGAGGCGTGAATGGCACCATCACAACCGTCTGATTGCAAAGTAAAGAAAATAAGAAAAATGAGAAAGGAAAACAAGGACGCCAAGAAGCAAAATGGGGGCAGAGATTATGATAGGAAATTGTTGAACTCAATTTTGACTCTCCAAGTCTGTAAAGTGCCTCCTTTTGATCTGGCAATGAAGTGTTACATTTCTACCCATGCGCTGTTCAGATGAAAGGTCACAGAGCTGTCATGTTAACTCTGTTTCTCTGTCCACAGGTGCAAATCTGCTGAGGATTTCCAGCATTTTCAGTTTCATGAAGGGATTGTAGACTGTGAGAGTTTGTAAAGGTAGAGATTGTCCCAAATTAATTTGTCACATCCACAACAAATGCCTCTGCCTCATGAAACTCCTGTCTCATGACTTTACTTTATATTTGGGTCTGTGGGGAAAATGTTCAGTTTTATATTCACTGTTTTATATTTGGGTCCTGTGAGCATCAAAAGAAGCTTGAGGACAGTCACTGCATTTTTGGTCTGACCTTATACAAAATAAACTATCCTGGTGTGAGGAGCAAACATGATCAGATTAGCTGCAGTCAGTGAAGGCGAGTTTGAAGCTAAATCCTGCAATACTGTCAATTTAAACTAAAAGCAGAAAACTGCTGATGGTTAAAGGGGCCGGGATGGTGGTGGGGGGATGTGTCTGCAGGAAATCTGACACGCACTGCACAGGGTGAGCAGGGGAAAGGGAAGGAATTACTTGGTTAAACAGGGTGCCAGGGACAATAGCAAAAGGTGGAATTAACTGGGAATGGAGCAACGGAATAGACACATCAGAGAACAATAGAATGGTTGTAGCTCAAAAGGGGTTGGGTGGGGAGGGTTGTGCTGGTGTCGCTTGGTTGGTCGTGTCTGCGTTAGCCCCTGAAGGAACAATTTACCTAATTTCACGTCCTTGCCTTTGTCCCCATAGCCCTGTAATTAAACAAGTCTTAAACAAAACTTGTATGAATCAAGATGTTTACGCAAAGGGGGAGCAGAAACGAAGAAAAACAACTAGTTCATATGATGAATGGGGGTGGGGAGAGGTGTAGGATAATGTACCTGTGCAGGTCAGTGAGGACCCCCAAAGTCCATCAGCTTCCTGCACACAGTGTTTAGAGGGCCTTGGGGGAGAGGAGGAAGAATCCTCCTCCCCCACTCTCCTGGTGACACAAACGACTCACCTTGGACTGTCCCACACCTGGGCCGGGCGGGGTCAAGGTGCAGGAAGCTGCAAGCTGACAGGTTGTGCTGTGAACTGGGCGGGGTTGGGGAGTTTGAGTGACAGGCCTGGGGCTACATCAGAGCAGGCACAGTCACTGCTCCTCCTTTTCCTAGTGGAAGTTTCACTGGAATGGTGTTGGTGAGTGTTTCTAAACTCTGCCTCACTATCCCGGGAATGGAGGTGGATTGGAGGTTGCTGTGAGTGTTGGGTTATATTGTTTCTCCTCAGTCTTCCCGCTTCTCCCACTCCCAGTTCCAGGCTGCAGGTTTCGGTGATTTTGGATGCTGGGCGGTTGTTAGTCTCTGCAACAAAAGCAGAAAATGCTGGAAAAACTCAGCAAGTCCAGCAGCATCTGTGGAGAGAAAGACAGAGTTAACGTTTCGTGTCCGTATGACTCTTCTTCAGAGCTGGACTTCATTTTGTTAGTTTCAGCATTGGTGTGGGTGCGCACGTGCAGAAACGCGGCATAATTCTTCTGTAATAATGGCGGATCATCCTACCCAGAATGCACCTCGGGATCGAATACAGTCTATCTCCATCAGCAGAGAACCAACCCTTCATTTCTCTCTTTTGAATTTAATTTTCCATTTCTTCGTGTAGTCTGCAAGTCCGTTTAGGTTTTCCTGTAATTTGCTGCAGTTCTTCACCTCCTTACCTCTCACTGCGCCATTGTTTCCACCTGCAGATTGCAACAACCGACCTTCCATAAGAAAATAAACAACTTTTAGATAGAGCGGTTTCTGGGCCCATAGCATTGTGGGAAGTTTGGCCGCCATTACACATCGGCTGCTGCTGAGCGTTTTCGTGCATGTCTGAAGGCAGATCAGTGACCTGAGCCCCTAGCTCTGTTTCTTAATCGGCTTATGCTGCCTGACAAGCTGAATATTTGAAGTCTTTTATATTTTCATTTCAGATCCAACATTGTAGAGTTTTGCTTTCGTTTCATTGTATTACAGGACTGAGTTTAGAAACACAAGCAGACCAATTCGGATAAAAGCAAAATATTGGGGATGCTGGAAGTCTGAAATCAAAACAGAAAATGCTGGAAAAAAAAACTCACCTGGTCTGACAGCAGCTGTGGAGAGAGAAACAACCGAAGTTTTTTGTTAACTCCATTCTTGGGATTTGGGCGTCACTAACAAGACCAGCAGATATTGTCAATCCCCAGTTGTTTGTTGGTCAGGTGTTGGTGGGCCTTCTTCCTGAACCACTGCAGTCACTGTGGTGAAGGTGCTCTCACAATGCTGTTTGGTAAGGAGTTACAGGATTTCCACTTAGCGATGATATATGTCCAAACCTTCCAATGTATTTCACAGGAATATTATGTTGCAATATTTATCACTAAGGTACATAAGCAGACATCAGGGCAGATGATCAGAGGCTTGGTCAAGGAAGTAGGTTATAAGGAGAGTCTTAAAGGATGAGAGGGAGGCAGAGAGATCTAAGGAGGACATTCCAGAGCTTATGGCCTGGGCAGCTGAAAGCTTGGTCACCAATGGTGGATCAATTAAAATCAGGGATCCTCAGAAGGCCTGAATTAAATGACTCCAGATATCTGGGAGGGATGTAGATTGGAGGATATTATACAGAAAGTGAGGGTGAGGTCACCGAAGGATTTGAGAACAAGGATGAGAATTTGAATATTGCGGTGCTGCCTAATGTGAAGCCGATGTAGCTCAGTGAGCACAGGGGTGTTAAATGAACGAGTCTTAGTGCGAGTCAGGACAAGGGAAGCAGAGTTTTAAATGACCCCCATCTTTATGTAAAACAAAAACAGAATTACCTGGAAAAACTCAGCAGGTCTGGCAGCATCGGCGGAGAAGAAAAGAGTTGACGTTTCGAGTCCTCATGACCCTTCGACAGAACTTGATTTCGAGTCCAAGAAAGAGTTGAAATATAAGCTGGTTTCAGGTGTGTGTGTGGGGGGGTGGAGAGATAGAGAGAGAGAGAGGTGGTTGTGTAGACAAACAAGCAGTGATAGAAGCAGATCATCAAAAGATGTCAGCGACAATGGTACAAAAGAACACATAGGTGTTAAAGTTAAAGTTGGTGATATTATCTAAACGAATGTGCTAATTAAGCAGGGTGGAGTGTTAAAATGGCAAGCGACAGGGAGGTTTGGGTCATTCTTGCGGACAGACCGCAGGTGTTCTGCAAAGCGGTCGCCCAGTTTACGTTTGGTCTCTCCAATGTAGAGGAGACCACATTGGGAGCAACGAATGCAGTAGACTAAGTTGGGGGAAATGCAAGTGAAATGCTGCTTCACTTGAAAGGAGTGTTTGGGCCCTTGGACGGTGAGGAGAGAGGAAGTGAAGGGGCAGGTGTTACATCTTTTGCGTGGGCATGGGGTAGTGCCATAGGAGGGGGTTGAGGAGTAGGGGGTGATGGAGGAGTGGACCAGGGTGTCCCGGAGGGAACGATCCCTACGGAATGCCGATAAGGGGGGTGAAGGGAAGATGTGTTTGGTGGTGGCATCATGCTGGAGTTGGCGGAAATGGCGGAGGATGATCCTTTGAATGCCGAGGCTGGTGGGGTGATAAGTGAGGACAAGGGGGACCCTATCATGTTTCTGGGAGGGAGGAGAAGGCGTGAGGGCGGATGCGCGGGAGATGGGCCGGACACGGTTGAGGGCCCTGTCAACGACCGTGGGTGGAAAACCTCGGTTAAGGAAGAAGGAGGACATGTCAGAGGAACCGTTTTTGAAGGTAGCATCATCGGAACAGATGCGACGAAGGCGAAGGAACTGGGAGAATGGGATGGAGTCCTTACAGGAAGCGGGGTGTGAGGAGCTGTAGTCGAGGTAGCTGTGGGAGTCGGTGGGTTTGTAATGGATATTGGTGGACAGTCTATCACCAGAGATTGAGACAGAGAGGTCAAGGAAGGGAAGGGAAGTGTCAGAGATGGACCACGTGAAAATGATGGAGGGGTGGAGATTGGAAGCAAAATTAATAAATTTTTCCAAGTCCCGCCGAGAGCATGAAGCGGCACCGAAGTAATCATCGATGTACCGGAGAAAAAGTTGTGGAAAGGGGCCGGAGTAGGACTGCAACAAGGAATGTTCCACATACCCCATAAAGAGACAGGCATAGCTGGGGCCCATGCGGGTACCCATAGCCACACCTTTTATTTGGAGAAAGTGAGAGGAGTTGAAGGAGAAATTGTTCAACGTGAGAACAAGTTCAGCCAGACGGAGGAGAGTAGTGGTGGATGGGGATTGTTTGGGGCCTCTGTTCGAGGAAGAAGCTAAGGGCCCTCAGACCATCCTGGTGGGGGATGGAGGTGTAGAGGGATTGGACGTCCA
The DNA here is from genome assembly GCA_026770705.1 of Isurus oxyrinchus. NCBI lineage: Eukaryota > Metazoa > Chordata > Chondrichthyes > Lamniformes > Lamnidae > Isurus > Isurus oxyrinchus. The sequence continues at coordinate 21,467 of JANJGN010001237.1, read as the reverse complement.
TGGTGAAGAGGAAGCGGTTGGAGCCAGGGAACTGGAAATTGTTGATGTGACGTAAGGTGTCAGAGGAATCACGGATGTAGGTGGGAAGGGACTGGACAAGGGGAGAGAGAAGGGAGTCAAGATAACGAGAAATGAGTTCTGTGGGGCAGGAGCAAGCTGAGACGATCGGTCTACCGGGGCAGTTCTGTTTGTGGAGTTTGGGTAGGAGATAGAAGCGGGCAGTCCAAGGTTGGGCGACTATCAGGTTGGAAGCTGTGGGAGGGAGATCCCCAGAGGAGATGAGGTCAGTGACAGTCCTGGAAACAATGGCTTGATGTTCAGTGGTGGGGTCATGGTCCAGGGAGAGGTAGGAGGAAGTGTCTGCGAGTTGACGCTCAGCCTCCGCGAAGTAGAGGTCAGTGCGCCAGACAACAACAGCACCACCCTTGTCAGCGGGTTTGATGACAATGTCAGGGTTGGACCTGAGAGAATGGAGTGCAGTAAGTTCAGAGAGAGACAGGTTAGAATGGGTGAGAGGAGCAGAGAAATTGAGACGACTAATGTCGCGCCGACAGTTCTCAATGAAAAGATCAAGAGAAGGTAAGAATCCAGAGGGAGGGGTCCAGGTGGAGGGAGAATATTGGAGATGGGTAAAAGGATCCATTGAACTGGGAGAGGACTCCTGCCCAAAGAAGTGAGCCCGGAGACGAAGACGGCGAAAGAAGAGTTCAGTATCATGCCGAGCCCGAAATTCATTGATGTGAGGGCGTAAGGGTATGAAACTAAGTCCTTTGCTGAGCACTGAACGTTCAGCATCGGAGAGGGGAAGGTCAGGGGGTATAGTGAATAGACGGCTGGGGCTGGGATTGGAAGATGGGGTGGGGACGGAGGGACAGGCTGGGGTGGAGAGTCCTAGATGGGTGTTGGTGTCGATGAGTTGTTGGAGCTTGCGTTCCTTAGCAGTTGAGAGAAAGAGAAAAAGTTTCTTGTTGAGGCGTCGGATGAGCCAAAGGATAAAATGAAACTGGGGGAACGCGCAGCTTTGAAAAAGGGTACGGCGGTGCTGCTGGAGGGAGAGGTCGAGTGTGTTCATATGGCGGCGCATGGCACTGAGTGTGGATTTCAGAATGTGACGGGAACAGCAGTCTGAGAAACGTTTTATGTCCCGGAGATACCGGTAATCCTGGGTGGATTCGAAAGATGAGGGGTGGAATTTCAGTTGAAATCCACGTGGGGTAAGTCGGAGACGGAGACAGTCACTGAGGAAGGAGATATGGCTGTGAAAGCAGGTTTTAGTAAACACCTTGTCAAACACCAGGAGGGAAATGGAAAGCAAAGAAGGTGAACAAGGCAACAGAGAGATACGGAAATCTTGTCGCAGAAAGGAACAGAACTTCTTCAAGGAGGTAGGCATTTCTTGAAGAGCAGTGGCAGTCAATTAAACACAGAGATAAAAACAAAGAAAACTGCGGATGCTGGAAATCCAAAACAAAAACAGAATTACCTGGAAAAACTCAGCAGGTCTGGCAGCATCGGCGGAGAAGAAAAGAGTGACGTTTCGAGTCCTCATGACCCTTCGACAGAACTTGATTTCGAGTCCAAGAAAGAGTTGAAATATAAGCTGGTTTAAGGTGTGTGTGTGGGGGGCGGAGAGATAGAGAGAGAGAGAAGTGCTTGTGTAGACAAACAAGCAGTGATAGAAGCAGATCATCAAAAGATGTCAGCGACAATGGGACAAAAGAACACATAGGTGTTAAAGTTAAAGTTGGTGATATTATCTAAACGAATGTGCTAATTAAGAATGGATGGTAGGGCACTCAAGGTACAGCTCTAGTGGGGGTGGGGGGAGCATAAAAGATTTTAAAATATTTAAAAATAATGGAAATAGGTGGGAAAAGAAAAATCTATAAAATTTATAGGGAAAAAAAAAGAAAAAGGGGCAAACAGAAAGGGGGTGGGGATGGGGGAGGGAGCTCACGACCTAAAGTTGTTGAATTCAATATTCAGACCGGAAGGCTGTAAGGTGCCTAGTCGGAAGATGAGGTGCTGTTCCTCCAGTTTGCGTTGGGCTTCACTGGAACAATGCAGTAAGCCAAGGACAGACATGTGGGCAAGAGAGCAGGGTGGAGTGTTAAAATGGCAAGCGACAGGGAGGTTTGGGTCATTCTTGCGGACAGACCGCAGGTGTTCTGCAAAGCGGTCGCCCAGTTTACGTTTGGTCTCTCCAATGCAGAGGAGACCACATTGGGAGCAACGAATGCAGTAGACTAAGTTGGGGGAAATGCAAGTGAAATGCTGCTTCACTTGAAAGGAATGTTTGGGCCCTTGGACGGTGAGGAGAGAGGAATTGAAGGGGCAGGTGTTACATCTTTTGCGTGGGCATGGGGTGGTGCCATAGGAGGGGGTTGAGGAGTAGGGGGTGATGGAGGAGTGGACCAGGGTGTCCCGGAGGGAGCGATCCCTACGGAATGCTGATAAGGGGGGTGAAGGGAAGATGTGTTTGGTGGTGGCATCATGCTGGAGTTGGCGGAAATGGCGGAGGATGATCCTTTGAATGCCGAGGCTGGTGGGGTGATAAGTGAGGACAAGGGGGAGCCTATCATGTTTCTGGGAGGGAGGAGAAGGCGTGAGGGCGGATGCGCGGGAGATGGGCCGGACACGGTTGAGGGCCCTGTCAACGACCGTGGGTGGAAAACCTCGGTTAAGGAAGAAGGAGGACATGTCAGAGGAACCGTTTTTGAAGGTAGCATCATCGGAACAGATGCGACGAAGGTGAAGGAACTGGGAGAATGGGATGGAATCCCATCTTTATGTAGGTAGCTAGTAATAGTCCAGTTTAGCGGGAACAAATGAAAAGATGAGTTTCAGCAGCAGATGAGCTGAGGCAGGTGTGAAGTTTGGCAAAGTTACTGAGGTGGAAATAGGTGGTCTTGGTGATATGTAGTTAGAGGCTCAGCTTGAGGTGAAATATGACACCAAGATTGTGAATATTCTGGTTCAGCCTTAAAGTTGTCAGTGAGATGGATGGCATTGATGGTTAGGGAGTGGAGATTGTAGCTGAGACCGAAGACAATGGCTTCAGTCTTCCCAATATTTAAAGGGAGGAAATTTCTGTTCATCCAGTACCGGATGTCGAGTCAGGATGGTGTGTGACTTGGAGGGGATTATGTTCACAGACATCTGCTACTCTGGTCCTTCTAGCTGGTAGATATTGCGGGTTTGGGAGATTCTGCCAAAGCTCTGGTAGAGTTGCAGATGTGTAACATCCCGCTCCTTCACGCCCTGGCTCTCCCATCTCCCTCTCTTTCCTCCCCTAGATTTTGGAGTTTTGTATAGGCCCTGTCCAGTCGGTGGATTCCCTTTCCTAATAGGCATTAATGAATCCATCGTGTCTGAAAGCTTTCATTGTCACTTTTTCCTCGTACCAGTCCCAAAACTTACCGGATTCATTCAACTCAATTTTGTAACCAGCCTTCGTGTTTTTGTGGGTTCTCTCTCACTCCTTTTTGCCTGTTTTAAACTACTTTCACAGGGCTTGCAGTCCAGAATCTCAAACCCAACATCACATCAGGATCTGACAGTGTCGCCCAATTTATCGTAACCCAAATATCATCGAATTTTGAACATGGAAGTTAAAAGCATTGTTCACAGTGGGAGAAACCGTATACATGCTTTGTGTGTGGACAAGGCTTCAGTCGAACAAATGACCCATCGAACCACAGCCACAGTCATACTGGAGAGAATCCATGGAAATGTGGGAACTGTGGGAAGGGTTTCAATTACCCCAGGTGGAAATTCATCGGCGCACTTACACTGGAGAGAGGCCTTTCACATGTTCTGAGTGTGGGAAGGGATTCACTCAGTCATCCCATCTGCAGACACACCAGCGAGTTCACACTGGGGAGAGGCCATTTACCTGCACTGTGTATAAATAGGGATTTGCTGATTCATCCAACCTACTGAAACACCAGTGAGTTCACACTCAGGGGTGGCTGTTCACCTGCTCTGAGTGTGGGAAAGGATTCATTCGGTCAGCCCACCCGCTGAGACACCAGCGAGCTCACAAGTAACTGCTTGGGTTGGATTTAGTTCTTAATGATATTGTTGTCTGAAGCATATTCATTGGAGTGTATTTCTGCTGATGTTAATAAACTCCAGCCCAATTATAAATTCTGGATAAAATTCAAATAAATCAACTTTGCATTAAACACAGTGTGTTGAGTCTTTTTAATATCTTTAACACAAGTTTGTTTCTTTTGAAGGGCTCTCCCTCTCACTTGTCTCCTCCATCCTCACCTCCAGCAACAATGTGAGGATCTCATGGAGCTTCTTTGTTTCTAAGATTGAGACAATCTTATCAGCTGCCTTTGCTGCTTCCCTCCCTTCCACTGGCCCAACGGGACAAACTATGTCTGAAGATCCCACTTGCCCAAGCCCTGAACACACATTTTTCATGAGATTCTCTCCCGTCTCCCCTCATGCCCTCTCAGTGCTCTCTCTGTGCACCACCAGCTCCATCAACCCTATTCCCACGAAACTATTGACCACACAACTTCCCCATGCCTATGACATTCACAACCGTTCTCCCTTTTTCAAGTACTGTCCCGTTCTCCTTTAAATCTTCCATCATTACCACTGTCCTTAAAATAGCAAAGTCTTCACTTCTCCATCTTTGCATGCTGTGGCCCCATTCCCTGTCTCAAGTTCCTTTGAAAAATACTTAAATGTTTTATAATCTCCCAAATCCGTGCCCATCTTTCTCTGAACTCCAGGATTGAATCTCTCCAATCAGGTTTCTGCCCTGCCACAATTCCAGAACAGTTATTTTGAAAGTTATATGACTGTGACAAAGGTAAACTTTCCATTCTGGTCTTTCTCGACCTATCTGAGGTGGGCCCCTCTCTCACTGGCCTTGGTTTCCATCTATTGTTCTGAACGATGACAGCATTAACCTTCTCCCTAACCTGTCCAAACCCTTCTGCCGGTTCATTTATTGAAACTAGGGAACCTTCTTGTTCTAATGGTGTTATTTCCTGTCTGCTCATTTATGCCCTGAAGTCAGTCCTTGAATTGTGTTTATTGTTTCATCATGTTCGCACATTTCAGTAACAAATGTTGAAATGTCTGCTCCACACCCACAGGGTTTCATCTGTTTAAAGTCACAAACAGAAAGGTCCAGTTTTCTCCTGGAGTTTGAGAGAAATTAGCTTTCAGAATGATGCAGAGTTTCAGCCAATGAGGGAGATCCGGCCCCGCCCCTCATTCACTCCGATTGGTTGGAGGACCGCCTCTCCAACTCGAGACTCCTGCCCTGTTCCCTCTTCCTCTTAGCCCGCAGCTGCCATCAATCAGCCGGGCATTGTGAGCTGTCAAGTGTGAGGTCAGTGTCGGGGGCGGGGTTTCCAAATCCGAGTGCGGCCCCAGAGCTGAATCTGAACCAATCAACATTCTCCACTGTCACTATCCGCCGCTTCCGGCTTCTCTCCGGCACCAACCTCAAGCAAAGAGAGAAGACTCCGAGCATGCGCCATCCACCCGGACAACCCGCGGCAGATAGAGCGGTTTCTGAAGCGCAGTGGATTATGGGTAATCTGGCCGCCATTAAATACAGCGTCTCAGTTAATCTTTGTCTGAACCTGGGGAATTGAGGGTGGGGTTTCTCTTAACATAGGGGCTGAAGAATAATAAATACCATGTTCGAGTTCCAAAGCTTCAGACTAGGGTTGATATGGGGCAAAAAGGGAATTTACACAAAGGGGCAGACATTTGGCTGAGATATTAAATGAATACTTTGCACCTGTCTTTAGCAAGGAAGAAGATGCTACCCAGACCATGGTAAAACTCCAAAGTAATTCGGACACTAGATGGGTTTAAAATCGGGAAAGAGGATGTATTGAATTTGTTATCTGTACTTAAAGTTGTTAAGTCACCAGGACCAGATGAGATACATCCCAGGATACTGCAAGATGTAAATTGAAATTGCGGAGGCACTGGACATAATTTTTCAATCCTCCGTAGACTCAGGGGTAGTTCCCGAGGACTAAAGATTGCAAACTTTACACTCTTGATCAAAAAGGGCTTAAAGATATCCCCACTACAGACCAATAAGGTTAACTTCTAGAAACAATAATTCTGGTCAAAGTTAATCATCTCATGGACAAATGCAGGTTGATTATGGAAAGCCAGCATGGACTTCTTAAAGGAAAATCATGCTTAACTACTTTGATTGAGTTTCTTGAAGAGGTAACAGAGAAGATTCATGTGGGCAATGCTGACATGATGGTGTACATGGACTTCCAAAAGGCATTTGTTGAAGTACTGCACACAAGATTTGTGAGAATAGTTAAAGCTCAGGTTACAAAAGGGACAGGAGCAACATGGATATGGAATTGGCTGCATAACAGGAAACAGAGAGTAGCAGTTAATGGATATTTTTTGCACCGGCGGAAGGTTTGTAATGGAGTTCCACAGGGGTCTGTTATGGGACCATTGCTTTTCCTGACATACATTAATGACCTAGACCTTAGTGTAAAAACAACATTTCAAAATCTGTGGATAATACAAATCTCAGAAGCAACACAAACTGTGAGGAGGATATTGTAGAACTTCAAAAGTTCATAGACAAGTTAGTCGAATGGGCGGAGAGGAGGCAGCTGAAGTTCAATCCAGCGAAATGTGAGACAATAAGTTTTGGCAGGAAGAAACAGTATATATTAATGGGTACAACTGTAAAGGGGGTGCAGAAGCTGAGGGACCTGGGTGTATATGTGCTTAAGTCATTGTGGCAGGGCAGATTGAGAGAATGGTTAATAAATGATACAGTATCCTGGATTTTATGAACAGGGGCACAGAGTACAAGTGCAAGGAGGTTATGCTGAGCTTGTATAATGCACTAGTTAGACCTCAGCTGGATTATTGCTTACAGTTCTTGGCATTGAACTTTAGGAAGGATGTGAAGGCATGGGAGAGAGTATAGAAGAGGTTTACATGAATGGTTCCAGGGTTGAGAAACTTGAGTTATGAAGATAGATTGGAAAGGTTAGCATGGTGGCATGAGAGAAAAGATGCTCAGAGGAGATTTGATGGAGGCATTCAGAATCATGAGGCGTCTGGACAGAGTCTATAGGAAGAAACTGTTCTGACTCGTGAAAGGATGAAGAACAAGAGGGCACAGATTTAAAGAAGTTATTCAAAGAAGCAAAAGCGATATGTGGAGAAACTTCTTATGCAGCATTGCAATTAAATTTTGGAACGCACAGGTTGAGAGTGTGGCAGAGGCAGGTTCAACTGAAGTGTTCAGGAAGGAATTAGACTGTTATCAGAAACGGGAGGACGTAAAGGGTAAGGTGGGAGAATGGGACTCGGTGAGATGCTCTTTGGGAGAGCCAGTGCAAACATGATGGACCAAATGGCCTCCTTCTGCGTCATACCAATTGTGTGATGTGGTAAAAATTGTTGTTTAATCCTGACAGTCACTCTCTATCTCTATGTCTGTAAGAGACCAATAGACCATTGTTCTCCCAGTTTACAGTCTAATAAGAAGTTCCAAATGTTTGTAGCATTGTGATCTTGTTGTGTGGTCAATAACATAGTCAGTCTTCTCTATCAATCTTGTGCAGAAGGGCTGATATCGGTAGAATAACTTGGGCCTGCAAGATACAGTCTGTGTGGGAGTGATTAGAATACGATTGTGTCATAGTTCGGTGAGACCTGATCGCTTACTGAGCGAGTGAGCCTGTATAAATGTAACTCAGGTAAACACAGCTAGTCACAGTCCAGTGAGTTCTGATCACTGACTGAGTGTGTGAGTCTGTATAACTTAGTGATTTTCTGCTAACATAGAGATTGCAAAATAAGAATGATTAATATCCAACTCCTACCATCTGCATCCTGCAAGAATGGAGCTGTTGGCCAATGTTCAGTATTTAATCTGTTTCAGTAAAGTCTGTCATACACTAACACAACATTGTTCTGCTGTGCTCTATTTTTTAACATGAATTAGCAAACATTTTTTACTTCTATGAGTTTGGGTTGAGAACTGGAATGTCTTCACTCTTCTCTGTTGATCTTATCCAGAAGGGCTATTCTGGAAAGAAGGGCTTGGTCCGTAAGATATGGTCACTGTGAGAGTGAAAATGGAACATTTTATATCAAAGTTCAGTAACATCTGATCACTTACCAGGTGAGTCAGTCTGTGAAAATGTAACTCAGGTAATCCCAGCTCCTGTAGGTGATTCTCTGGTTACAATAAGAAAGGAATCAGGAACTTGCAGTCCCACCCAGCAGGGCACCAGTGGAGAGGCATTGGAGGAGGATGGTTTGGTCAATGGTGTCAAAGACTGCGGACAGATCGAGAAGGACTGTGAGGGAGAGTTTATCTTTGTCACATTCACATCAGATGTAATCTGAGACTTTGAGAAGAACTGTTTTGATACTGTGACAGCGGCAGGAATCTTATTGCATGGATTGAAACATGGAGTACCAAGAATGATGGGCATGGATTTGGAAGGTGACAAGGGTTTGGGAGAGGGAAGGATGGAAAGAAATGGAAAGGTGGTTTGCAAGAACATTGGGGTCAAGGGTTGGTTTTATTGAGGAGAGAGCGATGTTAGCAGATTTGAAGGAGACGAGAGCCCTTCAAAGGAATTGACGTGTGTTTGAGATATTAAAGAGACTCAACACAGTGTGTTTAACACAAAACTGTTAATTTAATTTTTATTCAGAGTGAGAACCACGATGACAGGGCTGGAGTTTATTAACATCAGCAGAAACAGGCCTGAATGATCATGGCTCAGTCTGGATGTGATTAACAGCAAAATCCAATCACTGCAGTTATTTGTGAACTCGCTGGTGTTTCAGCAGGTTAGCAGACTGAGTAAATGCCTTCCCACACTTGCAGCAGGTGAATGGCCTCTCCCCAGTGTGAACTCGCTGGTACGTCAGCAGGTGAGATGACTGAGTGAATCCCTTCCCACATGTGGGGCAGGTGAAGTGCCTCTCCCCTGTGTGAGTGCGCTTGTGTGTCTGCAGGTGGGATGATTGAGTGAATCCCTTCCCACACTCAGAGCAGGTGAACGGCCTCTCCCCAGTGTGAGTTCGCTGGTGTAAAATGAGTTGAGATGATCGCCTGAACCCAGCCCCGCAGTGCGAGCACCTGAATGGTCTCTCATCAGTATGAACAAGTTGATGGGACATCAGTTCCCCGGAACTTTTAAAACACTTCCCACAGTCTGGGCATTTAAACGGTCTCTCATCAGTGTGAATTCGTTGATGTGTTTGTAGGTGGGATGACTGAGTAAATCTCTTCCCACACTCAGAGCAGGTGAACAACTTCTCCCCAGTGTGAACCTGCTGGTGTCTCACCAGGTTGTTCGAATGGGCGAATCCTTCCCCACACCCGGAGCAGCTGAATGGCCTCCCCTCAGTGTGAGTTTGTTCATGTCTCAGCAGGCTGGATAACTGAGTGAATCCCTTCCCACACTCTGTACAGGTGAAAGGTCTCTCCCCAGTGTGAGTGTGCTGGTGTATGGTGAGTTCAGATAAACACCTGAACCCAGTCCTACAGTGAGAACACCTGAACGGTCTCTCGTCAGTGTGAACACGCTGGTGTGCCAGCAGGTTGGATGAGTCAGTGAATCCTCTCCCACACTTGGAGCAGACGAACGGCTTTTCCCCAGAGTGAACCCGCTGGTGTATCACCAGGCTGGATGACTGAGTGAATCCTTTCCCACACTTGGAGCAAGTGAACGGTCTCTCATTCGTGTGAACTCTCTGGTGCCTCAGCAGATTGGATGAATTAATGAATCCCTTCCCACACTCAGGGCAGGTCTCTCCCCAGTGTGAACTCGTTGGTGTGTAAGCAGGTTGGATGAATTAACAAATTTCTTCCCATAATCTGAGCAGGTGAACAGCCTCTTCCTGGTGTGACTGTCCTGCTGAGTTTCCAGCTGAACTGTATCAGAGAATCCCTTCCTAAAATCTGCACATTTCCATGGCCTCTCCCCATTTTGACTGCATTTATGTTTTGATGGGTCTGATGATCGGCTGAAGCCTCGTCCACACACAGAACATGTGTATGGTTTCTCCCCACTGTGAACGGTGCTTTTTCCGTCCATGTCTATAAACCGATGATATTCACAACTCGATAAATTGGGCGACTCTATCAGATCCTGTTGTGATGTTTGGTTTGAATTTTCTGACTGCAAATCCTCCCCTTCTAATCCCCTGTGAAATTGATTTAAAACAGGAAAAAGGGAGTGAGAAAGAACCCACAGAAACACAAAGGCAGGATGACGTCTCCTCAGGGGCTCAGGTTTCTGCCCTGGGTCTTCGTAGGACTGAAAAGACCCCCAGAACTTTGGACATAGGGGGCAGGACGTGCCACGAGGTAGCAGAATTCGGGAAGCAGGATTTGCTTCCTTTTCTTTCTTTCTCTGTCGCCGCTCTGCCTCATCAATAAGACATTGGAACTCAAAGGGTATTGTAACTTGATGGACAAATTGTCTCCATTCTGAACAAGCTCCTCCCAGTCATTCAAAACATTGCCCCTTACAAATATGGCGGCCCCTCATGCGCCCTGCAGCGCATTGCCCCCAATAAACATGGCAGCCGTTAACTGGGCCCGATTTATGGGTTTTGTGGTCCCCTCTCCATGCAAGTGGGTGACCGCAAAGTTCAGTTTTGGGGTTTTCTGATTGCACAACAAGTTTACCAATCCGCTTCACCCACCCGCCCAATCGATCGCTCCCTCCGCACAACCATTCTCTTCCTTACCGATTACGGGTCCGAGAAGCATCTCTCCATCGCCATTACTCACACTGCGCATGCTTCACTCCCAGCCCAGTCCCGCCCCTCATTCGCTCCGATTGGTTGGAGGACCAATCGCAACCGCTCGGTCCTCCGTTTCCGCCCCCTCTTCTTATTGGTCTGGACCTGCCGTCAATCAGCCGGGCTGATTGTGATGGTTCCAAATGGTGAGAGCGGCCACAGACTCAGCCTGACTTGCTGATTCTTTGCAGCATTTTCTGTTTGGGAATGAGAGCTGGAGATGGATTTAAAAAGGGAGGCAGAGAGCAAACGGAATTATAGACCAGGCAGACTGACGTCGGTAGTGGGGAAAATTCCAGAGTCCATTATAAAAGATTTAATAGCTGAGCACCTGGAAAACAGTGGCAGAATCAGACAAAGTCAGCATGGATTTCTGAAAGGGAAATCATGCTTGACAAATCGACTGGAATTTTTCGAGGATGTAACGAGTAGATCTGATGAGGGGGAGCCAGTGGATGTGGTTTATTTGGATTTTCAGAAGGCTTTCAACAAAGTCCCACATAAGAGATTGGCGTGTAAAATTAAAGCGCATGGGATTGGGGATGGTGTACTGAGATGGATAGAAATCTGGTTGGCAGACAGGGAAACAAGAGTAGGAATAAACGGGTCTTTTTCTGAATGGCAGGCAGTGACTAGTGGGGTACCGCAGGGAGCGGTGCTGGGACCCAGTTATTCACAATCTTTATTAATGATTTCGGTGAGGCAACTAAATGTAATATCTCCAAATTTGCAGATGACACAAAGCTGGCTGGTGAGCTGTGAGGAGGATGCAGAGATGCTTCAGTGTGATTTGGACAAGCTGAGTGAGTGGTCAAGTGCATGGCAGATGCAGTATAATGTGGATAAATGTGAGGTTCTCCACTTTGGTAGCAAAACCAAGAAGGCAGATTATTATCTGAATGGCTATAAACTGAGAGAGGGGAATGTGCAACGAGACCTGGGTGTCCTTGTACACCAGTCGCTGAAAGTAAGCAGCAGGTGGTAAAGAAGGCAAATGGTTTGTTGGCCATCATAGCCAGAGGCTTCGAGTACAGGAACAGGGATGTCTTGCTGCAATTGTACAAGGCCTTGGTGAGACCACACCTGGTATATTGTTTGCAGTTTTGGTCTCCTCGTCTGAGGAAGGATGGACTTGCTATAGAGGGAGTGCAGCAAAGGTTTACCTCACTGGATCCTGGGATGGCGAGACTGACATATGAGGAGAGATTGAGTCGGTTAGGATTATATTCGCTGGAGTTCAGAAGAATGAGGGGGGATCTCATAGAAACCTATAAAATTCGAACAGGACTAGACAGGCCAGATGCAGGAAGGATGTTCCTGATGGTGGGGGAGTCCAGAACCAGGGGTCACAGTCCGAGGATTTGGGGTAGACCATTTAGGACTGAGATGAGGAGAAATTTCTCCACCCAGAGAGTGGTGAGCCTGTGGAATTCGCTACCACAGAAAATAGTTGAGACCAAAACATTGTATGTTTTCAAGGAGTTAGATATAGCTCTTGGGGCGAAGGAGATCAAAGGGTGTGGGGAGAAAGCGGGAGCAGGCTATTGAGTTGGATGATCAGCCATGATCATAATGAATGGTGGAGCAGGCTCAAAGGGCCGAATGGCCTACTCCTGCTCCTAGTTTCTATGTTTCTATGTCAGTTCCCCTCTGTCTGGGGGGGATTCACACTCATTTCCCTAGTGCACTGATTATCACGTTTACTTTACTTGAGAAAGTCCCCGGTTCAATCCCAGCTGGATGCTTTGTGTTTACAATTGATACTGAGGGGGAATTAACAGTGAGTTTAGTTCATGTCAAACAGAGGGACAGTTATTGTCTCAATCTCTAAAAGCCCCTTCTTCACCTTTAAACAGGGAATGATAATTCAGAGAAAAATGATCCACTGTGACCCTGAAACAAGATACAGTCGATACTGGAAATCCGAGCTCAAAACAGAAAATGTTGGAAACACACAGCAGGTCAAACAGCTTCTGTGCAGAGGGAACCCGAGTGAATGTTTCAGGTCGGTGATCTATCAAACAAAGTGGTAGGACTTAAAGATAGGGAATACCATGTCGGGAGACGGGGGCTGCGTGTCAGGAGACGGGGCATGTATACTGTACACATTGTTCACCTTCACAATTCACAACACTTATCCTGATGTTCATGAGCTGCCTCACTTTCCTTCCCATTAATTCCATTTGCTGATCTATCAGTAATGGACTTGCTGCCGTCTCGAACAAAACTGTTTTCACCACTAAGGCTCCGCTGGTATTTAATAGTCTTCATGACATCATAGCACTGGGACTGGATGACATCATCGCACTGGGACTGGATGACATCATCACACTGGGACTGGATGACATCATCGCACTGGGACTGGATGACATCATAAGAGTCCATTGTTTCTTAATGATCCACATCAATAACAAGAGGAAATGTTAATAAACCTGAGCACATTATCTAGGCTGACACTCCAGGGTGACATTGAGGGACTGTTGCAGTGTCAGATACAGCTTCCTTCAGATGGAACTTGTGGAGGCTCTGGTCACAATCTTCCAATTGTTCTTATATCGTAGCGATGTCAAAGGACTGACAGATTGTAAACGTTACACACCGGTTCAAAAACACAGCAATTCCAGGACAATCAGCTTCACATCAGTGGTGGAGAAAGGTTGGAGCCAATAATCCAGGACAAAATCAACTTGAACTTGGAAAAGTTTGGGTTATTACTTCCAACATTTTCTGTTTTTAATACCAATACTTCTCTGGATCCCAAGGTGAAAAGAGGCTCTCTGGGAGATATGGGGAGCTGGGACTTGTCCATGAGGGTAACCAGTGGTCTGAGAACTGAAAGAATCTAGATTTGGAAGGAGAAAAGATGCAAAAATGGAGCAGTCAGTAACAGGACATCAATTAGTCTCCTCATATCCTGGAGAAAGCAAGGACTCGACATTCTGAGAGTTTGAAACAAAAGTTGGTTTATTTAACAAATATCAAGATATTAAACTCCAACCCAGTTACAGAGATTATTATCACCAGTAGAGATAAACCCCAACTGTCAGAATGAACATGGTTCAGTTCTGGATGTGATTAACAGTGTCAGTAAAAGCTGAATCGAGCATATTAAGGAGAACAGAGGGTAAATGGAAATAATTTCCACTGGTTAGGCGGTCTGGGAATAGGTGGTATAGTCTAAAAGTTAGGACCAGACCCTTCAGGAGTGTCATTACATCTGATACATGACACAGAAAGAGGCCATTCAGCCCAGCCAGTCCATGCTGGTGTTCAAGCTCCTTCAGAGCCTCCACCTATAATTCCTCATCAAAATGTATCATTGTAACCATCTATTCCCTTCTCTTGTTCTTGCCTAGCTTTCTCTTAAATATTAGATGTCATTCCATGATTAGACAACACCTACTCAACAATCCTGACTGTGCTGAGAATTACATGAACAACCAATTTAAGATTATCAGTGGGTCTCACACTGTGGCTGACTTACACATGCTAGAAGCTACATATATTCACACACAGGGCCCTGTCCTTTGCACAAATAAATGAACACATCCACGTAATTCACTCTTTTCAACTAAACAAAAGCTTTACGATTCACTTTAACCACTCCCAGTGGTAGCAAGTTCCACTTTCTCAACACCCTTTGGGTAAAGAAGTTTCTTCTGAATTCTCAATTTGATTTATTGGTGACTATCCAATATTTATGGTCTCTAGTTATGCTCTTCACCACAAGAGGAAACATTCTCTCTCTATCTGCTTGATCAAGACCTCTCAGACACTGAATTGTAGAGTTCATGCCAAAGATCAATTTGGGATTGAAGTAAAATATCAGAATTTTGTTGTAAACTAATTTCTGATGAGAGTTCCTGAATTATGGGGAAAAGTCAGAGACAGCTGTTCATAAAGGGTCACTGCAGCCCCGAGAACACAATCAGCTATAGGTCCAGAATATTAAACTTCAGACCTGTTACAAGGATTATTAACATCAGCAGAACCAAACCACAACTGTCAGAAGGAATATGGTTCAGCCCTGGATATGATTAACAGCAGCAACAACAGAATCCAACCCCTGCAGTCATTGTGAATTTACTGGTGTCTGAGCAGGTGGGATGACCAAGTGAATCCCTTCCTGCACTTGGATCAGATGAACAGCCTCTCCCCAATGTGAACTCGCTGGTGTCTCAGTAGGTGGGATGATTGAGTGAATCCCTTCCCACACTTGGAGCAGGTGAATGGCCTCTCTCCTGTGTGAATTCGCTGGTGTTCACTGAGGTGGAATGAAGACCTGAATCTCTTTCCTCAGGAAGTACAGTGGAACGGCCTCTCCCCAGTGTGAACTCGCTGGTGTGTCTGTAGGTTGGATGATTTAATGAATCCCTTCCCACACTCGGAGCAGGTGAAGGGCCTCTCCCCAGTGTGAACTCGCTGGTGTGTCAGCAAATTTGATGACTGAGTGAATCCCTTCCCACACTTAGAGCAGGTGAACGGTTTCTCTCCAGTGTGAACTCGCTGGTGTTTCAGCAGGGTGGATAACTGAGTAAATCCCTTCCCACAATTAAAGCAGGTGAATGGTCTTTCCCCTGTGTGAATTCGCTGGTGTGTCAACAGATTTGATGACTGAGTGAATCCCTTCCCACACTTGGAGCAGGTGATTGGCCTCTCCTCAGTGTGAACTCGCTGGTGTGTCAGCAGGTGGGATAACCGACTGAATCCCTTCCCACACTCGGAGCAGGTGAATGGTCTCTCTTCAGTGTGTATCTGCCGGTGTGTCCGCAGGTTGGATAACTGAGTGAATCCCTTCCAACACTCGGAGCAGGTGAACGGCTTTTCCCCAGTGTGACTGCGTCGATGGTTTTCCAGTCGGGATGGACGATTGAATCCTTTCCCACAGTCCTCACATTTCCACGGTTTCTCCATGGTACCTGTGTCCCTCTGTCTCTCCAAATTTGATGATCAGTTGGAGCCTCATCCACACACAGAACACATGTCTGCTTTCTTCCTGCTCTGAATGGTGCAATGATTCTTCAGGTTGTGTCATTGGTTAAAGCTCTTTCCACAGTCAGTGCACTGGAACATTCTCACTCGGGTGTGTGTGTGTTTCGGTGCTTTTCCAGTCACACTGATGTTTGAAATCTTTTCCCACAGACAGAACAGACAAACATATCCGCTTCCACAGTCAAAGATCCATGATATTCAGGTCCTGATGAATGGAGTGACTCTGTCAGATCTTGATGTGATGTTTGGTTTGAGTTTCCTGTGTGTAAATGATCTCCCTCTTGCACCCTGTAAAAGGAGTTTACAAAAACCATCATGGCAAGTAAAGGATAGAAATTCAAAACAGACAATGTGAGTTTCTTTTGGACATTCTTTCCCCAAACATACGGTCAATCATACTGAAAGAAGCCCAAATCAGCAAATAATTCCCAACAAAAGCAAAGGGAACCTTCCTAACTAAACCAGAATGTTTTTCCAGTGTCTATGAGGCACTCTGTACCCTGAGGTGCCCACCGGCTGTGGGAGGTATCAGGCGTACTGGTGGACACTGCACGTTCCCTCATCAGGGACACCCAGGCACGGACAAGACCATGAAGAGAGGCTGGCAGCCAATGTGACCAGACCCACGTGTGTCACCCATCCTGGATCTAAAATTCCTCTCTTAACCAGGCCCATGAAGAATTACACCCCACCATCACACTGGCCAAAGATTAGGAGCGTGGGGCTGAAGTGTCACCAAAAGTTGAGGATGAGCTCCTTCAGGTAACTCTGCAGCGGCTGCAACCTCTCACCCTGGCCCATGGACTCTTCTCGGCTGCAAACATCACCTGCAGCCTGGGACTGGGTGAAGCTGCTTCAAAACCTGTTTCGCTTCAAAATTGACACGGAAACTAGGACCCGGTTGGGAACCGGGACCCTGAAGCCCCGCCCACTCACTGTGACATCACCAACGTAGCCGCACATGCGCCCTACCCCCTGCTGAAACAAGATGGCGGCCGTTAACCTGGGCCTGGTTTTATTATTTTTTTATTGGTTCCTGCGATGTGGGCGTCACCGGCCAGAATTTATTCCCCATCCCTCGATGCCCTAGTTCAGGGGTCATTTCAGAGTCAATCATGTTGTTGTGGGCTCGAGAAAAAGATCCAGAGATGCAAACCCGGGACTTGCAGGTTTGTATTCGGGTTTTAAATCCTTCACCAGGTGTTTATAAACCCTCCCCGTCCATCTCCCGGCTCCATCGCTCCCGCCGCGTTTCCACATCCTCACCGGCTGCGCATGTCACCGAGGAGCTTCTCTCCCCATCGTCATCACTGACACTGCGCATGCTCCAAACACTCCATCACTGCGCCTGCGCACCGCTCTCCAGCGATGTGAATAGGGGTCGTTCACCACCGCGGCGAATGCTGGGTAAAGACACCACCATTGAATGGCCAATCTAAAATGGTCATTTTATTGCGGTGATGAGATTGGGGCAGTGGCCACTCAATGAAATGGGGCAGTGGCCACTCAATAAAATTAGCAATCAAATTGTTCAGAAATTTAAATGTATACAGCATCCATTATCCACCCAGAAGAAGGGGAGTAGGAATTGACTATCTGAGTGTCCTCAATTGATACTTAAAGAGGGGGACATCATTCTTTACTGAACAACGACATGCAAAGGGCGAAATGAAAGACCTTTAAACACCACGTCCACTTGGCACAGATCTGTTTGAAACTCATTATAGAAGCTATATGAAGTAAAATATTGACAAATATTAAACCACTTACAAAATAATATTTAAATATATGTTGTGGGAGATGGTGGTATCATGGAAACGTCACTAAACTGGTAATCGACAAGACCAGCCTGCAGACTTTGTTTCAAGTCCCACCGCGGCAGTTGGTGGAATTTAAATTCAATTAATAAATCTGGAATTGAAAGCTAGCCTCAGTTCTCAAAAATCCTTCAGGGAAGGAAATCTGCCATCCTTACTTGGTGTGGCCCACATGTGACTCCAGATCTACCGAAATGTGGTTACTCTGAATGGCCCTCTGAAATGGTCTGGCAAGCCACTTGCTTCAAGGGCAGTTGGGGATGGGCAACAAATGCTGGCCTTGTCCACATTCCATGAAAGAAAGTTTTTAAAACCCTGGCACTGAATGGCTGCAATTTCAGAAGGAATTGAAGTCAGAGGGCCCAGGAGAGATGCAAGAGAATGGTTCCCCTTCCAAGGAAAACAAATCCAACTTCACCTAACTGAAGTTCACCATCTCTCGTGAATCTTTTCTGCACATTCTGTAATGCCTCACATTCATCCTGAAGTGAGATGCTCAGAATTGGACACAATACTGCAGTTGGGACTAAGCCAGTGTTTATTCAGGTTTATTCTAACTTGTTGATTTTCTACTTTATTCCCCATTCCACATGCTTTATTCACTGCTTTTTCAGTCTGCCCTGCCATCTTCAATGATGTATGCACATATAGCCCCAGATTACGCTACTCCTGCACCCTTTTACAATTGTACCCTTTATTTTATTTTGTCTCTCCTCGTTCTCCCTACCAAAATAAATCACTTCACACCTCTCTGAATTATATTTTACTGGCCACATGTCTACCCATTCCTTCATCCTGTCTATGTCTTCTTGAGGTTTATCACTATGCTTCTCACTGTAAATACCACTTGAAAATTTGGCTTTGTTTTCAAATTTTGCCCTGCACACACAAGTCTATGTCATTAATATGTATCAAGAAAACAGTGGTCTTAATACCTACTCAATCTGAAAAAAACAACCGTTCACCATGCGTGTTGTTTCCTGTCACGCAGCTAATGCTGCCTCTGCCCCATGGGCTTTAACTTTGCTGACAAGCCTGTTACTTGGCACTGTATCAAATACCGTTTAGCAGTTCATGTTCACATCAACCGTGTTACCCTCATGAACATTCTCTGTTGTGAGGAAAATGAGAAAAGTGATGAAATTGTAATAATATTTAAAGACACTGATAACTGATAAGTAGCTCAATAATTAATCAGATTTCAAGACAAAAAGTACAGATAACAAATTAATTTATCAGTAACTGAATTGAGTTATTAATAATATCAGGCAGAGTGCTTGGAATGGAAAAACGAACAATACTGCGATGCTTAAAGTATGAAATGAAAGCTGTAAAAACTGGAAACAA
The DNA here is from genome assembly GCA_026770705.1 of Isurus oxyrinchus. Classification (NCBI taxonomy): domain Eukaryota; kingdom Metazoa; phylum Chordata; class Chondrichthyes; order Lamniformes; family Lamnidae; genus Isurus; species Isurus oxyrinchus. The sequence goes on along the minus strand of JANJGN010001237.1, from coordinate 2,505 downwards.
TCCAGCAGGTCTGGAAGAATCTGTGGAGAGAGAAACAGAATTGACGTTTCAGGTCTGTGACCCAGTGAAAGGGGGAGGTTGGAAGAGGAACAGAAGGAAAGGTCTATGAAAGACTGCAGGGCGGTGCAGATTAACTGACAAAAGGTTTCATGATGTAAGGTCAAAAGGAGTGGTAATGGCCCCATTAAAAAAACAAAAGACGTGTCTAGATTGGGTGTGAATGGCACGATAACAACAGTCTGAAAACAATGTGGAGAAAATGATAGAGAAATGAGAAAAGAAAACAAAGACTTAAAGAAACAAGAAACAAATGGAGGCAGAGATTATGAGAGAAAATTGTTGAAGTCAGTTTGATTCCCCAAGTCTGTAAAGTGTCTCTTTTTGACCTGGCAATGAACTGTTACATTTCTATATATTCTCAGTTCAGATGAAAGGTCACAAAGCTGTCACATTAACTCTGTTTCTCTCTCCACAGATGAAGACCTGACCTGCTGAGGAATTCCAGTATTTTCAGATTCATGTCAGGATTGTAAACTGTGAGAATTTTTAAAGATATTGTCCCGAATTAATTTACCTCATCGACAACAAACGTCTCGGCCTCATGAAACTCCAGTCTCATTGTTTTATAATCGGGTCTGGGGATAATGTTCATGTTTTATATTCAGCTCTGGGGGATAATGTTCACTGTTTTATATTCGGGTCTGGGGGATAATGTTCACTGTTTTATATTCGGCTCTGGGGGATAATGTTCACTGTTTTATATTCGGGTCTGGGGGATAATGTTCACTGTTTTATATTCGAGTCTGGGGGATAATATTCACTGTTTTGTATTGGGGTCTGGGGGATAATGATCACTGTTTTATATTCGGGTCTGGGGGATAATGTTCACTGTTTTATATTCGGGTCTGGGGGATAATGTTCACTGTTTTATATTCGGGACTGGGGGATAATGTTCACTGTTTTATATTCGGGTCTGGGAGATAATGTTCACTGTTTTATATTCGGGCCTGGGGGATAATGTTCACTGTTTTATATTCGGGTCTGGGGGATAATGTTCACTGTTTTATATTCGGGTCTGGGGGATAATGTTCATTGTTTTATATTCGGGTCTGGGGGATAATGCTCACTGTTTTATATTTGGGTCTGGGTGATAATGTTCACTGTTTTATATTCGGGTCTGGGGATAATGTTCACTGTTTTATATTCGGGTCTGGGGGATAATGTTCACTGTTTTATATTCGGGTCTGGGGGATAATGTTCACTGTTTTATATTCGGGTCTGGGGGATAACGTTCACTGTTTTATATTCGGGTCTGGGGGATAATGTTCACTGTTTTCTCTTCGGGTCTGGGGGATAATGTTCACTGTTTTATATTTGGGTCTGGGGGATAATGTTCACTGTTTTATATTCGGGTCTGGGGATAATGTTCATTGTTTTATATTCGGGCCTGGGGGATAATGTTCACTGTTTTATATTCGGGTCTGGGGGATAATGTTCACTGTTTTATATTCGGGTCTGGGGGATAATGTTCACTGTTTTATATTCGGGCCTGGGGGATAATGTTCACTGTTTTATATTCTGGTCTGGGGGATAATGTTCACTGTTTTATATTCAGGTCTGGGGGATAATGTTCACTGTTTTATATTCGGGTCTGGGGGATAATGTTCACTGTTTTATATTCGGGTCTGGGGATAATGTTCACTGTTTTATATTCGGGCCTGGGGGATAATGTTCACTGTTTTATATTCGGGTCTGGGGGATAATGTTCACTGTTTTATATTCGGGTCTGGGGGATAATGTTCACTGTTTTATATTGGGGTCTGGGGGATAATGTTCACTGTTTTATATTCGGGCCTGGGGGATAATGTTCACTGTTTTATATTGGGGTCTGGGGGATAATGTTCATTATTTTATATTCGGGCCTGGGGGATAATGTTCACTGTTTTATATTCGGGTCTGGGGGATAATGTTCACTGTTTTATATTCGGGCCTGGGGGATAATGTTCATTATTTTATATTCGGGCCTGGGGGATAATGTTCACTGTTTTATATTCGGGTCTGGGGGATAATGTTCACTGTTTTATATTCGGGTCTGAGGGATAATGTTCACTGTTTTATATTCGGGTCTGGGGGATAATGTTCACTGTTTTATATTCGGGTCTGGGGGATAATGTTCACTGTTTTATATTCGGGTCTGAGGGATAATGTTCACTGTTTTATATTCGGGTCTGGGGGATAATGTTCACTGTTTTATATTCGGGTCTGGGGGATAATGTTCACTGTTTTATATTCGGGTCTGGGGGATAATGTTCACTGTTTTATATTCGGGTCTGGGGGATAATGTTCACTGTTTTATATTCGGGTCTGGGGATAATGTTCACTGTTTTATATTCGGGTCTGGGGGATAATGTTCACTGTTTTATATTCAGGCCTGGGGGATAATGTTCACTGTTTTATATTCGTGTCTGGGGGATAATGTTCACTGTTTTATATTCGTGTCTGGGG